>JAAALK010000079.1:37804340-38090001 GCA_019279435.1 Zizania palustris | reverse complement strand
CTTTGTGCTCAAAAAAACACGAAATCATTGTTGTTAATAACTAGAAATTTGATCTGTTAAATATGTTGTGTCTACAATACAATCAGTGCAACTATCTGTTATCAGTTTGTTTGTGAATCTGCCTTGTCTGGATTTAATTTTTGTTGATTGCTCTTGAGGCTTCTAAGTGATTGTTGCATAGTTTGTTGCTATTAGTTCAATAGTATTTTTGATTAGGTTCAATCGTCAACACAAATAGGTAGTGAAGTTTTTATTGCAATCAGACAAGAAATTTAGTTGTCGACTATTCTTAGAGGTTGATCAGATTATGAATTCATGAATTGAGTTCTGAATATAAGTTACTAATAATGCTTTTTCTTGCCGAACCAGACAAAACAACTCAAATTCCTGATTAAGCATGATTCTACTGGTGTTTCATTTCTGCATGAGATTTGATTCAAATTGTTTTCAAGAGTGATTTGTGTTTTTCTGAGATTTTTTTATTCGGTTGGAGTTTCGAAGACCGAGTGAAGAAAATCGGCAGTTCAAAGTTCGACAACCACTTCAAGTCGAAGTGTCAAATCCGATTAACACAAGTCGGCATCTGAATAAGTGATTCAACAATTCATTGATCGACCGGGAAGAAAATATCTGAAATATTTTTGAGTACATTTATTCTTGTAGATGGTGCGTTGGGTGATTGAAAAGGCCATCTATTTACGAGAATTTGTCGAGGCGCCTATCACCCCCTCCTAGTCGCCTATTCCGGTCCTACAATGAGGATCTCAGGTCCAAGGACTCTGTAGGTACACCATTTGAGATGACAACTGTTCGTACATTACAATAACAAGTGGGCATGTCCAACACCATGTTCACCAACATGTGTCCACATCACTGATTTCACATGTCTATGTCTATGATATGTGAAACACAATCATCAATCAGTCAAATGTGCTTAATCAATGTATCATCATTGTCCCACATGATGACAAGATTAGGGACCCCCTTTTGAACAACATCATTGTTGGGGGAAATATTCCATCCTCAGGGTTATTGCAGTAACAACACAAAGACAGATAATGGATTCAAATGTTTCCAACATGCATCTTCGGAGATGCCTTGAGTCAAGCTCGAAGTATGAAGATGAACCTTAGTTCGAAGTATATCCTCGAACATGGACTCTTTGGAGATCTTTTCTGCCAGCTAAGATGGAAGACTTATCTTCTTTCTCATTAGATTAGTCTTTTACCATTTTAGCCCTATTAAGGGTACCGAATAGTTTCCACTATGTCGGGTTGTAATTAGAGGGGTAAATAGGTCTTTTCCTTATGTGATTAAGCCTATAAATACCCCCCGTTTTACCCTGTATAGGGACCCGAATACAAGTTATTCAATACACACATTTCGAACTATTCTAAGTATTATCCTTTCGGAGGCTTAGAACAGTTCACTTCGCAAACACTTCGTTTGTTAGTTTCTAATCTCAGAAACCTGTTAGCGTAATCTTTTACGCTAACAGTTGGCGCTGTCCGTGGGGAACTTAGTCCAAGAAACTTCGTTCTCTACCAACTTCTTACATCATGCCTCCTAAGCGGAGCGCAACTCGTAACCCTGTTCGGAGGTCCCCTCGGACCTCCGGAGAGACACCTCCAGCCACTGTTGAAGCCGGAGGACCTTTGACGTTTTCCTACCACTCAACTCCGGAAGGAGTTCCCATTCCTCGAGCACACGGAGTTCCTCCGCCAACTCCATCCATACTTCGACCACCCGGAGTTCCTCTTCCACCTCAAGTTCCACTCCGAACTGATCCTTACAGTTCTCAAGACCCGGAAGATCCTTCCGGAGGAGATGAAGACCACCTTGGTGATATGGCCACTCAAATGGCCAGTCTCCAAGCTGAAGTAGCGAGATGGCGATAAGAAGCTGCGAATAGGCTTCGCTCTCAAGCTATCCCAGTTATTCCTGAAGTGCCTGAAGACGACGAACCCATCTATCCCGAAGCCCCAGAGAACGCCTCCTTTGATACTGAATCTCCGCTGCATCCTGAACTGCAAAAAGTTCGCTTCGACCCGAAGTTTAAGATTTCGAAGCTTTGCAAGTATGCCGGAGATGAAGATCCTGGAGAATTTGTCCGTTCTTATGCTTTAGCAATTGAAGCCAATGGAGGAGTTCGGGGACACCATGACAAAATGCTTTCCTTTAGCTCTTCAAGGAGTCCCATTGCGGTGGTTCTGGTCTTTGAAGCCAGGATCAATTAATTCATGGGGGCAGCTGAAGAAGAAGTTCGTAAGCAATTTTCAAGGCACCTTCGTGCCTCCAATGTCGACGGGAAGTCATTTCCAGGTGAAGCAACTCCCTGGAGAGACATTGAGGCAATATTTCAAGCGCTTCGCTCATACGAAGTTGCAGATCCGAGGGTTGACTACATCTTCGGTAGTTGACGCAGCTCGGGAAGGTGTCATTCATCAAGGCCTACTTGATAAACTTTACCGGAAAAGCATATCTTCTGTTTCTCAGTTGATGTCATACTTTGAAGAATATGCGAGGTCGGAAGAAGGTTGGCTTCGAAGAACTGCAGCTACTCGATCTGTACTGCAGGAAGTGAAAGTGGAAGTAAAAACTTCGGCACAGCCACGTGAACCAGTCTTCGAAGTTCAGCATGATAGGAGAAGGGGGCAAAAGCATCCCCGTTCTGAAGTTCTGAACATTGCACCCCCGCAAAAGTTCACTCAGAGAGCTCCACAACCTTCGGGAAACAAGGTCAGCGGCTGGAGGCCGTCAGGGAAAACGGCTGGCAAAGGCTAGACCCTTTTCTGCTGTATTCATGGTGAAAACCGAAGCCACGCAACTGATACTTGTAAGGCTATACTTACTCTGAGAGGAGAGTATCTAGAAAGAACTTCGGGTGGAGGTACTACTGACCGAGTTCCAGCTGAAGTGCGCACGGAGCCTGTCTAGGCTGTGGCGCGGATAGAAACTTTCGAAGCTGCAAGACGCCCTCCGGTGGTCAATATTATGCCACCTCCGAAGCAAGAAGAAGGGCAAGACCGAGGAAAAAGAGTAGTTCTCCCCATCTTCAGAGGAGGTACTCTTGGAAGCATGTCAAAAAGACAGAGAAGAGAGTATGTCAGAGAAGTGGGCCACATTGGAACTTCGTCATCTGCAGCTGCTATGCCTGAATGGTCCCATGTGCCAATATCTTTTTCGGCAGAGGATGCAGATGGCATTAAATTTCCACATGCAGATCCACTTGTCATTACTGCTGACATCGCAGGAACTGAGGTTCGAAGAGTGTTAATTGACGGAGGCAGTTCAACAGACATTATTTTTGTTCAAGCCTTCGATCAATTGTGCATCTCCAGAAAGCACCTTCTTCCAGCGGCTCGTCCTTTGCAAGGCTTCGCAGGACCTCCGCTCGATGCACTTGGCCAAATTGGCCTAGAAGTTACCTTCGGAGAAGGATTGTTAGCCAGAACAGAGGAAGTAATCTTCGATGTTGTAGATGCTCCATATTCCTACAACATCATCTTCGGAAGAGGCATGTTAAACCAGTTCGTAGCTGTGGCACATCACAATTATTTGTGTATGAAGATGCCCACGCAAGCAGGAGTTCTTACTGTCTTCGGAGATCAAGCTACCGCCCGAAGAGCGAATATGGTCACGGCCCCCCTCTTGATCCAAGACAAGTGAATAATGTGCAAGATAATCAAGAAAATTTTTCGGCTCCTTCTGAATCTTCGAAGAAATCCTTCCCAAGACCAAGTCCTGAAGGAGAGATCGCAACGAAGATTATTGTTAAAGATGGTAAAGAATATGCATTTCAATTTGGTAAAGATTTACCTCCAGAAGTTGCAACCTCCTTGGAAAAAGTGGTGAAAGAGAATTTAGATGTCTTTGCTTGGTCTGACGAAGACATCACCAGAGTCGATCGGGATATCATTGAGCATAGTTTACTTGTAAACCCGAAGGCCCGGCCTGTTCGGCAAGGACTCCGAAAAATGTCTGCAGAAAGAGCTGTTCTAGCGAAAGACGAAGTTGAAAAATTGTTGAAGGCTGGGATTATCAGAGAAGTGGCTCACACAGAATGGTTAGCCAACCCAGTCTTCGTCAAGAAGAAATCCTCCGGAAAGTGGCGCATGCGCATTGATTTCACATCCTTGAATAAAGCATGCCCTCGTGACCCCTACCCCATGCCCCGAATTGATCAACTGGTCGACTCCACTGCAGGTTCGGAGTTATTAAGCTTCCTTGACGCGTATTCTGGTTATCATCAAATATGGTTGAAACGCGAAGATGAGATCAAGACAAGCTTCGTAACTCCCTCGGGAGTCTTTTGTTATGTAAGAATGCCTTTTGGCTTAAGAAATGCCGGGGCTACTTTTTCGAGGTTAGTTGCTAAGGCTCTAGGTCATCAATTAGGTCGTAATGTGGAAGCCTATATGGATGATATTGTAATAAAGAGTGCTTTAAAGCACCAACATAGCCTAGACTTAGCGGAAACATTTAATAGCCTTCGGGCATGTGGGATCCGTCTTAACCCCGAGAAATGTATCTTCAGAGCTAAGGCTGGAAAATTGTTAGGGTATTTAGTTTCAAGCAGAGGGATTGAAGCTAGCCCTACTCAAATAACTGCGCTACAAAAGATGGCTCCTCCAGAAAATTTAAAGCAAGTGCAAAAGCTGACTGGTCGTTTGGTAGCACTTAGCAGGTTTTTAGCAAGGTCTGCGGAAAGAAGCTTGCCTATATTTAAAGCATTGAAAGGGTCCGAAGATTTTGCATGGACACCGGAGTGTCAGAAAAGCTTCGAAGATATTAAAGAGTATCTCAGTAATCTTGCTACACTCACAGTGCCTACTGCGGACGAAACCCTACTCCTTTACCTTGCAGCTACAAGCTCTGCTGTCAGTGCAGTCCTTGTCAGAGAAATGGATTTCAATGGGAAGTTGGTACAAAATCCTGTTTATTTTGTGTCCGAAGCATTATCAGGAGCGAAGACAAGATATTCCGAACTCGAAAAGTTCGTTTATGCTCTGATAATGGCTTCGAGGAAGCTAAGGCATTATTTTTTAGCTCATAATGTAATTGTACCAACTTCATATCCTTTGGGAGATATGCTCCGAAGTAAGGATTCCACTAGAAGGATTGGAAAGTGGGCAGTTGAGCTAGCACCCTTCGGCATATCCTTTCTGGCAAGGACAACAATTAAATTGCAAGTCTTAGCAGATTTTGTAGCAGAATGGACTCCACCTGCAACTTTGGTTCCGGAGAAGTCAAGTGACGGAGTTTGGACTGTTTTTTTCCGATGGGGCTTTCCAAGCATCCGGAGCAGGCGTTGGAGCAGTGTTGATTTCACCTTCAGGGCAAAGAGCAATGTACTCCGCAAGACTCAACTTTAAGTCTACCAATAATATAGCGGAGTATGAAGGGATTTTATTGGGACTCCGAAAAGCACGTGCTCTAGGGGCTACAAGAGTTGTTATAAGACAGATTCTCAAATAGTAGCAGGGCACGTAGATAAAAGCTTTCAAGTTCGGCATCCACAGCTTGTAAAGTACTTAGAAGAAATCCGTAAGATCGAAGCACAGTTCAAGGGTATTTCAATTTGAAGTATACCAAGAACAGAAAATGTGCAAGCGGACATCTTAGCAAAAGCTGTAGCCGGAGCTATGGATATACCAGAAGAAGCTTTTTATGAGGAGCTCAGTACACCTTCGGTGCCAAAAATTCCCTCCGTAGAGATTCTTTGCATTCCAAATGCAGATTGGAAAAATTCAATCATGGAACTTTTACAAGGAGGGACAAATTTGCCTGAAGAACCACAGCTTTCAAGATTGAAACTCAGAGCTAGAAATTATCAAATAATCAACGGTATTTATACAAGGACGGAGTATGTTCCCCTCTACTCCGATGTATATCTCAAGCCGAAGGTCAAGAAATTCTTCGAGAAATCCATGAAGGACTTTGCGGTAGCCATTTAGCCCCTCGAGCTTTGGCAGGAAAAACACTTCGCCAGGGGCTTTATTGGCCTACAATAACAGCTGATGCGGAGAGCTTGGTCCGCACTTGTCAAGGATGTCAGTGGATGGGTCGACGGAGTCATCGCCCACCAACAGCTCTTCAAGTTATTGCTCTGGTATGGCCTATGGCCAGATGGGGTATGGATTTAATTGGTCCCTTTCCAGTAGCTAAGGGAAATTTAAAGTTCGCAGTGGTAGCTATTGAATATTTTTCTAAGTGGGTAGAAGCAGAGCCCTTAACAGCTATCACTTCGAACAATGTACAGAAGTTCTTTTGGAAAAATATCATTTGCCGGTTCGGAGTGCCTAGACAACTCACAGTTGATAATGGAACATAGTTCGATGCAGAACCTTTTAGGAAGTTTTGCGAAGATCTAGGCATCCAGTTATGTTTTGCTGCAGTGAGGCATCCTCAGTCTAATGGAGCTGTAGAAAGAGCCAATGGAAATATTTTGTCAGGGCTAAATCGAAGGATAATAGGATTAGCAAAAGGACTGTGGACCGAAGAACATCCGAAGATTTTTTGGTCCATTCGGACTACGCAAACAAGGTCCACAGGTTTTACCCCATTCAGATTGCTATTCGGAGATGAAGCCATGCCTCCAACGGAGCTCAAAGGAGGATCACTTCGCAGCACCGAACCAGAGATTGAAGAAGAAAGACAAGCTTCGCTAGATTTAACGGAGGAGACAAGACTTCGAGCTGTGGCTAATTTATCAAAATATCACCAGCAGACGAAGGCTTGGTTTGACCCGAAGGTTAAGATCAATGAGCTTAGACCGGGTCATCTCGTTTTGCGAAGTATCATAGCACTAGGAAAATTAGGAAATAAATGGGAAGGTCCGTACCTAATTGTTTATTCAGGACGTCCTGGCTCTTTTAAACTAGATAATTTAGAAGGTGAAGAGTTAGCGCATACTTGGCATGCGGAGCACCTAAAGCGATACTTCGCATAAGGGCTCCTTGTAAATCACTTGTAATCATCTTCTGAATTAATAAAGCATATGGTTCAGATAGTGCCTTCCCCTCATAAACTTCCAGCTTCCGAGTGGACGCACTGGAACCGCGGGGTTGACCGAGAGGGAAGTGTCATAAAGCTGAATCATATTTTCGGACTTCGAACCATTGGTTCGAAGTTTCCAACGTGGGGGCTGACATAATCCGGAGTCCAAGCCACCGGCTTGTAGGCATCCGTAAAAGAGCCCAAAACCACACCATACGGAGTCCAAGCCATCGGTTGGTAGACATCCGTAAAAAGAGTCGAAGGCGACCAAAATATGTGGAGCCCAAGCCACTGGCTTGTAGGTATCCGTAAAAAGAGTCGAAGGTGACCAAACTATGCGGAGTCCAAGCCACCGGCTTGTAGACATCCGTAAAAAGAGTCCAAAGAGACCACTGCGAACTCCGAACCACTGGTTTGACAGAATTCGCAAAAAAGAGCCGAAGGTGGCCAAAACAAAACAGAGTTTGAGCCATGAGCTTCGAATGTCTGTTAAGATAGTCCAAAGTGACAAATTATCTAAGACACTAAAGTGTCCGGAAAGTTATCTCAAGTGATTTTTTTCAAAAACAAAGGGTACTAAGTTGCCATTCTTCAGACTACAAATAGTCGAAGACATTTTATAAGATTTTAAAAGATCTTTAAATTACAGAGGGGCTCCGAACTCCCAAAATTGTACTCCAAAGTTTTTCTTTGTGCCTAACCATCTTTGAATACAATTCGAAGTTTCTTACGCCCAAAGAGGGGCTAATAAATAGGGAGACAATTTTAATCGATATTTATTATTCAAACGAATATGATTACAGTTTACATCATGAAAAGTTGGTATCTATACCAAGAAGGAATCGAAGACCTCTTCGATCTCTAGAGCTAGGGTTGGAACGACTAGTTCCAGTGCCGGGAGTTCTAACAACTTTACGTTTAACTCTTTTGCCTCCCTTCGAAGCTCTAAAGTCTTTTTGTTCTTGTTGAAGCTCGAACCAAGTTCGAAGCCGTTCGGGGCTCCTTTCCCAGCTTCCAAGTTCTTCAGGCTTTTTACTTCGAGCTTCATCTTTGTCTTCAGACCATATAACATCTTCAGAAGACGAAGTTTCCAAGTTAACCTCTTTTTCTTCCTCTTTAATATAAGATAGTATATCTTTGCTTACTTCGGGCGTAATTGCACCGGAGCTATCTCGAGGAACTAAAAATCGAGGGCGCTTGTAAACTTTTAAAAGATCAAAGGTAGCCCATAATGAGCGAAGTTCGTCGTTAATGTCTAACACTTCGACATCTTCCATATGAGGCAAAGCCTAAAAACATGATAAACAAATTTTCATTCATAAATGTACATAAGAGTAAAGCTTTACATAGTCAAAGATCCTAAGACATATCTAAACCTGCGGGTTCGGAGGAGGCTGACTGCTCGAAGCTTGGGTCCGAGCCTGCTTCTGGCGCTGTCCTTCGTCAATCCAGGCCTTGATCGCAGAATGACCTTCGGCTCTCCATGAAGTTTGGAAGGCTTGCAAGGCAGCGGCCACACCTTCGGAAGGAGTGAGAAGCTGATCGTCGTCGAAGGTAATTGGGCCCTCTCCTGCGCTCGGAGCTATCGATCGACCTAGATCCTCGTTGTAACGAAGTAGTCCAACGACAGCCACTTGTCCGGAGAGTTCTCCGTAACGAATGCCTGCTGTCTTCATCTACTTCGCTACTCCTTGAATCCTTTTCAGCCGGCGCAGCAAGGAAATGTTGTCATTTGAAGGAAGTGTTCCAGTAGTACCGAAGTACTCCAAAACACCTAGCAGTTGATCCATAACCTCCGCAGCTACCTTCTCGGACTTAAGCTTATCTTCGATTAGCGCATCCTTCACCGAAGTTAGGTCTTCCAGAACTCCGGAGAGTCTAGAAGCCTCTGTAGTCAAGGAATTCTTTTGATTCAAAAGCTGGCTAGCTTCCTCTCGAAGCCTGACAAGCTCGGTCCCCGCATTAGCGTGCTCCGCCCGCATCTTTTCAACTTCCGCTCGAAGCACTATTCTTTCTGCTACGAGCTCCTTGTTCGCAGCCTCCAAGCCTTGTCTGGCCCTACGCTCCGCTGACACCATGTTGTCCATATGAGTCACTCGGCCTTCGGAGATAGTGAGATTCCGTTGAAGAGTTGCGTTTTCCTCTCGAAGGCGAGTGATTTCTCGTTCATTTGATATATTCGCAGCTCGGGCCAAGACTGTTTGCTGCGAAAAGAAAAAACCAAGGTAAGAAATTATTTGTATGTAAATTTGATGTTATTTCACAAATACTTTGTACCTGGTAGGCTGCACGTTCCATGGCAGCGTTAAGCTCCGAGCTCTCCGCCTCACTCAGGATGGCCACCAAGTTCGTCTCCCCAATTTCGCGACTAGCTCGATCCAAAGGCTCGAGCAAAGTCCGAAGACCAGTTCTTCGCTCTAAGAAAGGAGCTAGGAGGGGGAGCATACTTAAAGCTTGTTGGTCATCTTCGTTTGACGAAGGCCCGGAGTGTTGAGCTGTAGTCTTCGGAGCCCCCGGAGACTGGCCCCCCTCGGTAGATTGTCTCTCGTCTGTTGACTCAGACGGAGTTGATCCGGAGCTTGCAGCAGGGAGGGAGTCCATCTTTCCTTTGCCTTTTCCAGGCCCCATCTGAGTGGCTCCTGGGATTGGCTCCGAAGTTGTCGAGGGTCCAGGGATTGTATCTTCCGGATGGACCTCTTCTATGGAAGTGGACTCTGTAAAACAAAGGTATTATACATTGTATCATTCCACAAAAAAGATAGAAAAATTATTCGAAGTTTACCTTCGACATTCTGGCGGCGGGTGAGCATTGCACTGCTTGGCGAATCGAAGGCGAGATCTTCGTCCGAATCAAGCGTCAAGTCTTCGACTGCCGGAGCGTTCTCCTGAACAGTCGTTGTTGCTTCATCCGGAATCGAAGCTGCAGGGACTTCGATTCCACCTTCATCCGCAGGAGCTTCGTCCTGAAGTAAATCCTCTTGAGCGGCCAGAGTCCTCGTTTGCTCAAGGTTGACTTGAGACTCCGGCACGCTCACAGCATCTTCAATATGTGTATCTGGTTGAGCTGCATCTTCATCAATCAACCTCACAAGTAACCTGCCTTCGTCCTCCTAGGATTCGGAGGCTGAAGCTCTTGGGCTCGAAGGTGCATGGTTTTTTGGCTTTCGAGCCACCTTCTTGATCGGAGTCTTGGCAGAGCTCGAAGTCCCAGCTTCAGCTTTCCTCTTCTTGGGCCCTTTCTCCGAAGGCACCCAATCCACCAAAGGAGGCGGAACCACTTCGAGCAGCCCCCATACTCGGTTGGATCACTCCCAACTACCAACCAACTTGATTCTCCATTCCTTTTCGGTCGGAGTTGGGACGCCCAGAATCTTTTCCGAAGCTCTTACAATCTGCTCCGAAGTTATAGGGGCTGAAGAGGCTGAAAAACAAGTTAAGTTAGTTGCTCCTTCGAATGAATATGCATAATATATGTTGTTTTCGAAGTTACCTACAGGGCTTGAAGTCGAAGTAATCTTGCGAAGACCGCCTTCCGAGTCCTCTTCGAAAGTGATTGGCCAGTTAGCCATCAACGGAGGGATTTGAAGCCCGAGGAACTCTTCGGCTAAGTCTCGCATGCTTAACCTTCGACTGATCTTTTGAAGCAAGCTGAGGCGAGCTTCGAGCTGGCCCGGATTCGGGTGCACAAGGGCTTCCTTTCGGAAGTTGATATCTTGAAGGGGTCCAGCTAGGCGATTGCTCGCCCCAACTTCGGCGTAAAACCACTTCAGGATCCAATCGGTGTACCATCTTGCATTGATGGCCTTAGCAGGAAACCGAAGGGCGTATTCATCCCAAAGTCTGAAATTGATGCTTCCGAAGGCCACCACCAGCTTTTCACCTCCGGAGCCTACGAAGGTCTTCGGCTGGCACGAAGCTCTGTGCAGTGCTGCGAAGATTTCTGCCCTCCCTTCACAACCCTCTGCTCGCAATGCCCATTCGAAGATGGCCAGGCGTGCTACTGCATTCGGAGAAAGTTGGGGGAGAGTGATGTGGAACAGATCCAATACTTCAGCCAAGAAATCCACTGCCGGAAGACCTAAACCAGATTCGAAGAAGGCTTCGAAGACGACCACTTCTCCGGGTCTTGGTGACGGGATAACTTCCTTTCCAGGTTTGCGGATCATAACTCCCGAACTAATTTTTTCCTCTACTACGACCGCCAGTGATTCTCTTTTGCAGGTTGAAGGCCCCAGTTGGAAGGATTGATCCATGTATTTTGTTGATGCCGGGAAGAGGCCTTGATCGCCAACATTTTGGGGATTTCCTCCTCCCGCCGCCATGGTTGTCGCTGCGGGTGTTGGAGCTGCCATCGCCAATGATGCAGCCGCTGCTGCAGCAGCAGCCTGCTGTCGAGCCAGGGCTGAAGGTGCTCCAGAACCTTTGGTTTTCGCCATTGAAACTAATGAGTTGCTTTGGAAGAAGAATGGAGGCTAGTGCTCAAAGAATGGCTTGTTTGCAAGAAAGCGGTGGAAAGGTACTCAGGAAAGGTCTAGGCTCTCTATTTATAGCCTAGACTTTACATTTTTTACCGTTTGTCCATGCCGTCTCGCATTCTTGCTCGTTACTTTTTTCCGAAATTAACGCATTGCGTAACTTCCGTTAGAAAAAAGAAGCCAACGACTATTTCTTCTAAGTCTAAAAAGGCTTTCGGGCTCCCTGAGTTAGTTCTAAGATAGTTTGAAAGTAATTGTCTTAAAACTGATTCGAAGTTTTATATCTCCATACATTTCGGAGATAAATTAAAATCTAATAACCCCTACGCATGATTATTTTTCTTCCATATACTGCTCTCCTAACATTACAGGTTTAACGGAGAAGCGTATTCGAGGGGCTACTGTTGGGGGAAAATATTCCATCCTCAGGGTTATTGCAGTAACAACACAAAGACAGATAATGGATTCAAAGGTTTCCAACATGCATCTTCGGAGATGCCTTGAGTCAAGCTCGAAGTATGAAGATGAACCTTAGTTCGAAGTATATCCTCGAACATGGACTCTTTGGAGATCTTTTCTGCCAGCTAAGATGGAAGACTTATCTTCTTTCTCATTAGATTAGTCTTTTACCATTTTAGCCCTATTAAGGGTACCGAATAGTTTCCACTATGTCGGTTGTAATAGAGGGGTAAATAGGTCTTTTCCTTAATGTTTAAGCCTATAAATACCCCCCTTTTTACCCTGTAATAGGGACCCGAATACAAGTTATTCAATACACACATTCGAACTATTCTAAGTTATTATCCTTTCGGAGGCTTAGAACAGTTCACTTCGCAAACACTTCGTTTGTTAGTTTCTAATCTTCAGAAACCTGTTAGCGTAATCTTTTACGCCAACAATCATCATAAAGCAAATAGTTTCACATAACAAGTCATACTCATTAATTAAATGCAAACGATATTTATTCAAGGAACAAGATAACAATTACCCTCATACATTAGCATAGACTCTACTAGCATCTTCCACAAACACATGACTCACTCACGCAAGTATCTAACACCCATGGAGCTCATATGTGCCTCATACTTGGGCTGTGGAAGAGGCTTCGTCAATGGATCCGCCATGTTTAAATCCGTGTGCACCTTGCAAATCTTCACATCACCTCTCTCAATGATCTCGTGGATCAGGTGATATCGCCGAAGTATATGTTTGGACTTCTGGTGCGATCTAGGCTCCTTGGCTTGAGCAATGACACCACTATTATCACAATAGAGGTCCATTGGACTGGATGTAGTAGGGACCACCCCCAGCTCAGAAATAAACTTTCTGATCCAAACGGCCTCCTTCGCCTCTTCTGAAGCAATGATATACTCAGCTTATGTTGTAGAATCGGCCACCATCTCTTGCTTGAAACTCTTCCAACTCACTGCGCCTCCATTGAGGCAGAACACAAAACCAGATTGCGATCGAGAATCATCTTTATCGGTCTAAAACCTAGCATTCGTGTAACCACTTACAACGAGCACCTCATCACCACCGTATACCAGGAACATTTCCTCATTACTTCTCAAGTACTTGAGGATACTCTTTACCATAGCCCAGTAATTTTCACCCGGGTTCAATTGGTACCTGCTCATAACACTTAGATCATATGACACATCTGGGCATGTACACAACATGGTATACATGATGGATCTAATTGCGGAGGCATATAGGATCACACTCATCTTCTCTAGCTTATCAGGTGTCATAGCACACTAAGTCTTACTAAGAGAAATACCATGTGACATTGGCAGAAAACCCTTCTTAGAATTCTGCATTTTGAACCATTTCAAAACCTTATCAATGTACATACTTTGTATTAATCCAATTAACCATTTTGATCTATCACTATAGATCTTTATGCCCAAAATGTATGCTGCCTCTCCAAGATCTTTCATCGAAAAACTATTTTTTAGTGAAGTCTTGACAACATTCAACAAATGATTGTCATTTCCGATCAACAATATGTCATCCACATATAGGACCAAAAACACAAGTGAGCTCCCACTAGCCTTCTTGTAAACACAAGGTTCTTCTTCATTATTGATGAAGCCAAACCCTTTGACTACCTCATCAAAGCGAAGATTCTAACTCCGAGAAGCTTTCTTTAGTCCATAAATGGACTTTAGCAACTTGCAAACTTTCTCAGCATTCCCCGGACTATCAAGACCTTCAGGATGTGTCATGTACACATCCTTACTTAGCTTTCCATTTAGGAAAATGTTGACACAGAAACGTGCCCCCACACTTGGGTCAGTTCGACGATCCAAAAGTGCACGGATACTTAGGGACAAGCCTAAGCGTGACGTAGCACCGACATCGTGTTCCGACTACCCTTAGTCGTGATAAGGGGGTGGAGTCGCTAGGCAACCAGATTACACAAAATAATCCAATTAGCCGAAATAGATAGATTAAAACATAATAAAATCGACAAACCAGTCGGAGCCCATCTGGTTCGAAGTCTGGTGTGGAGGGGTCACCGAAGTATACCTTCAGCGTTCGACGCGAAGTACTCCACCGAAGGGTGCTTCGGTGTTCGGACTGATCTGGCCAAAGATGGACTCCGAATGGATCTGGACGCGGTGATCACCTCCAAACAGTGGGGTTCGGCGTGAGATCTCCGATACAGTAAACTACGGGATAATGACGCGAGGGCCACGCGCAGGCGCAACTTCGTCCGATGCGGAGTATGGTCGTGGCAAAGCCTATTGACGAAGTATGCTGGCGAAGCCTGTTGTTGGAGCCTGCAGTCCGCCGAAGGGTGTCTGACGACCTCCGAAACTGATCTCTCAGCTCCGGATACCTCCTGCAAAGTAGCTCCGAACGTGCGAACCTACAACAGAGATAATCTAAAGTCTCTGACACAACAATGACTCAAACGCAACGCGTGAGTGTGACTTTTTCCAGAGTGGAGTATGACCATGGCAAAGCCTGTTGTAATGAAGTCTGTTGGCGAAGCGTGTGGTCGAAGTAGCGGTCTCATCGAAGGGTGTTCTGGCGATCTCTAAAACCGATCTCTTAGCTCTGGACACCTCCGACGAAGTAGCTCTGAACATGGAAACCTGCAACAGAGTGGATTCGAAGTACCAATTCGGCCTGAGGATCAAATTTTGCTAAGTGTTGCACTAGTAGCGAAGGTAGCAATCTATTACGCAGATTAGCGGATACTTCACAGGCGAAGTAACAAGGTGATAGCAATCTATTACATAGATTAATGGATACTTCACAAGCGAAGTAACAAGGGTTACCACTGTTCCGTAGCGGCCGACGGAGGGCTTCCAGGCAAACCCACGAAGAGGTACAGGAAAATAAAAGTAAAGTAAATGCAATCAAAGCATGGGCTTTGGTTTGGTTTGAGTTGGGGGGTCTTCTCACGCCGGCCTTGCCCCTCTATTTATAGGGGTTTAATTCCTAATCTAATCTGCTATTAATCCGGCTAGATAGAGATAAAGATTGAGCTGGCAACACATCCAATTCTATCTCTGCCGAAGTGGGCTTCGGCCAGGCCCGTCGAGGCCTGCTCCTTGGGCCGAAGCTTCGGTAGCGTGGGCCTCCGAAGGCTTCTCGACCGAAGCCCGTGGGCTGGCTAGAGGCTTTCGGAGCCAATAGCTTAACGGACTTCGGCCCTGTAGGGCTTCAGACAGACCCTGGACATGTGTATTTTCGGCCCAAATCATCAAAATTGATATTTTGACGATCTAGCCATTAATGCCATTTTTTGCTACCAACACATGCCCCCTGCCTTTTAGTGAACTGAGTGAACTGAAAGCACAACGAGCTGAAGACGATACCATCCATATCGGCTTTCCAACATTTTTTATGATGTTTGCCACACACTTGGGAAATACCTTTTCAAGTACCTACCATTTAGAGCCCTTCGAAACCGCTCTCCCTGCAGGGATTCCAACACGTAGGCGTTGCCGGGAGCGATTTCGGCTATCCTAAAAGGACCTTCCCAACTAGGCGACTATTTACCAAACTTGGGACTCTTCGTGCCTAATGGTAAAATCGTTTTCCACACTAAGTCTCCTATCTGAAACGATTTTGGTTTAACCTTCTTATTGTAGGCTTTGGCTACTCTCTTCTTGTCTACTTCTATGGCTTCTAAAGCCCTTAGTCTCTTATCGGTCACTTCCTCTAGATTATCCTTTAGAAGAGTTTCATACTCGTCGACCGATAAGCCATCTTGCTTTAACACTCTTAAGGAGCCAAGATCTACCTCTACAGGCAGAACGGCCTCTTGTCCATATACCAACTCATATGGACTGACCTTGGTAGCACCATGCTTTGTAATTCTACAAGCCCATAGCGCCTCGGAAAGCACTTCATGCCACCTTTTAGGAAACTCAGCTTAATCACAATTTTATTACTAGACTCGGCCTGACCATTGGCCTGAGCATAGTAATGTGAAGAGTTTATCAACTTAATACCATAATATTCGGCGAAATCCCTTACTTCCCCAGAAACAAATGAACTACCTTGATCCGTAGTAAGAGTTTGGGGAATGTCGAATCTATGCATGATATGTTTCAAAATAAAATCACATACCTCATTGTGAGTCATGTTCTTGAGAGGTACAGCCTCGGTCCACTTAGTGAAGTAATCCGTTGCCATTAACACGAACTGATGCCCCTTTGAGGAAGGAGGGTGGATCTGGCCGATGAAGTATAAACCCCAACCTCGAAACGGCCATGGTTTGATAATAGGATTGAGTAATGAGGCAGGAGCCAACTGAATATTGTCAAACTTCTGACATGCTTCACACCCTCTATAGTACTTGAAACAATCATCAGTCATAGTCGGCCAATAAAAACCCGCTCTTTTGAGCATCCAACTCATCTTTTGGGCCGATTGATGAGTGCCGCAAAGCCCCTCATGGACTTCTCCTGTAGCCACCTAGGACTGCTCATGGTCTAAACACTTCAATAGCACCCTATCGATGGTTCGGCGATACAACGTGTCGTCCATCAACACGAATTTGAATGCTTGTCGCCGAACCTTCCGATTAACCCTTTGGCTAGGGTTCCTCAAATACTGGACGATTAGGACTCTCCAATCGCCCTTACAGGTTCCACATGGTCTCGCTGGTCCTCCTTCTGAAAGAACTTCTAAATTACTGACTTCGGGGTACCCCCCGAGCCATTCCAGCTCTTGCCGAAGCCTGGCCGGGGTGGCCGTTCGGAGTGTGCTGGACCGAAGTCCTCCGGAGGCTTTGGACTCTGAGGAGCCTTCTTCGTTCGGGAGGCTTCGGACCATGGGCTCCGGTGTGCCAGATCCCCTGGTCGGCAGAGCACTCCGGCCCAGGGGCTTCGGCGTGCGGTGGACTTCGGCGACCCAAGGGGTTCGACCCAGAGCGTGTGCCTGCCCACTGTTACTGGCCTCGGTAGTGAGGCCGAGCATCGGCTTTCCCAATACAGAAAATTTTCCTCTCCTGACTTGGTAGACAGATGCTTGCTGAGCCAAATCATTGGCGACTGAATTGGCTTCTCTTGACACGTGAAAGATTTTGAAGTCATCAAAAGTGGCAACTATGTCTAGACATTTATCCAAGTAACTATTTAGCAAGCCATTAAAACATTGAGCACTCTTAGCTACTTGTTGCACTACTAACAAAGAATCACCGTACGCGTGAACATGTTTAGCGCCTACAGACTCTAGTAATTAAAGACCTAGTAACAAAGCTTCGTATTCGGCTTGGTTATTAGTGGAAGCAAATTCTAGACGGGCCGAGGTTTCAAAGTGTACCCCATTAGGTGATATGAGAACCACTCCAATGCCTTGGCCATTCGTGCAAGCCGAACCATCAAAATAGACTTTCCATGGTGCTACCTCAAGTAGAGAAATAGTATCACTCCAGCTAACATCTATGTGATGATCAACTATAAAGTTGGCCACGACTTGGCCTTTCATCGCTTTCAAGGGTTCGTAGGCCAAATCGTACTCAATCAACGCGTAAGCCCACTTACCGATTCTTCCACTTAGAATCGTCTTCTGTAACATGTGCTTTATAACATCGGTTTGGCAAACGACAACACATGTAGTAGGGAGAATATAATGGCGTAATTTGGTGCACGCGTAATAAAGTGATAAACACAATCGTTCCACAAACGCGTACCTGGTCGCGGCGTCCAGGAGGCGGCGGCTCAAGAATGTGATGATGTACTCCTTCCCCTCTACCTCTTGGGTTAGCACGGCTCAAATCACGCTATCTTCAGCGGTGATGTATAACTGAAACGGAATCCCGACTTTAGGTGCTCTCACCACAGGCGGTGATGACAAGCACTCCTTAATCTTTTTGAAAGCACTCTGTTGGCTTGCCCCCCAAGTGAACTCGGCTTCATTCTTTAGACGGAGTATGGGGACAAATGCATCAATCTTGCCAGACAAGTTGGATATAAAGTGACGCAAAAAGTTCATCTTGCCTAGTAATTTCTGCACATCCCTTTTGCATGTCGGCGCTGCAATGCTTCTAATCTTCTCAAGTCTCTTAGGATCAATTTCTGTGCCTCTCTCGTGAATCATGAAACCTAGGAACTTACCCGCCGACACTCCAAAAGCACACTTAAGTGGGTTCATTTTCAACCCATACCGTCGCATCCTATCGAAAGCAACTTTCAAATCGGCTAAATGGTTTCCCATAGCATCTGATTTGACAACAACATCATCGATGTAAACTTCTAACATGACTCCTAACAAGTCATGAAAGATTAGATTCATAGCACGCTGATATGTGGCGCCGGCATTTTTCAAACCAAAAGTCATAAAGACCCATTCGAACAAACTGACAAAACCAAGGCATCGAAAGGCAGTCTTGTAGACGTCCTCTTCGGCCATAAAGATTTGATTATAACCAGCATTGCCATCAAGAAAACTTAGTACCTTGTATCCTGAACCATCGTTGATCAGCATGTCAACTATCGGCATTGGATACTCGTCCTTCGGAGTGGCTCTATTCAGATCCCTAAAATCAATGCACACCCGTATTTTGCCGCTCCCTTTCTTCTCTACAGGCACAATGTTAGCAACCCATTCTGCGTACCTGCAAGGCCTAATAAATTCAGCCTTGAGTAGTCGCTCCACTTCTTCCTTAACTCGGTCATAGACGACTGAATTAAAGCGGCGGGGAGGCTGCTTATAAGGCCTAAATCCAGACTTAATGTGATGGGGGAGTGGTCCCGATCTTCCGATAGGTAAAGGATAAACTTGGGTTGGTGGAGAATCTCGACGTTGGCGATCCAAGGCTCCGGTCCGGCGGATCAAAACCTTGCAATCGTTACACCACTGTCTCCGTTGGTTATCAACCACGCAGAACGCGATTGACCTCGCCACGAAGGCTAATTCCTGCAAGCGAACCCAAGAACACAAGCAAGAACAGGAAGGATACAAATCGAATGCCAAATCACAGACAAACGAAGATAAGTTGAGGTTTCACAAACGCCAATGCGGCAGCCAATCGGTCCGGCGCAAGAGGCGGGATCTAAACACAACAGTGTAGATGCAACAAAGCAAAACCTAACCCTAGAAGTGGCTGGCGTGAGGATATATAGGGCGGCGGCCTGTGGAAGGGGAACAGACTTGGGCTGTGGGCTAGAAGACGTACAGACTCAGATTATGGCCAACATGGCCCAGTTCTGTCACGCAGTACTGTTTTAAATACACAGGACGACTCGAGACTCCAAATGAGGTGAAACCAACGGCAAACGATCCGTCTTCTCCTCAGCTTTCCAAAAAGTCCAAGAACGCTCCAATCGGACTTCGTGTGAGGAAGTTATGCCCATTTTGGTGCATGGTGGTCGATGTAGTCCGAACCAGCGAATTCTTGACTTCAAATCATCCGTGCGGCTCCGTCTTCAACTCCAACTCTCCTATTCCATTTCCCATGTTCCTAAGCAACAAAATATCACTAGTATTCAGTAGCATCCCATCCAAACAAATATAATCAAAGTTGCTAAAGAACGAATTAACCTCATGGTTCAAGCGACGGGCACGGGCGCGTGTGATTGGTCCTTGTAGTTGAATTGTAGGTGGAGGCTCCATGTGTGTATCATGTGAAGTGATGTCCTCATCATCCTCCCCCTCTTGAATTGGAGTCGTCCTCGACTCAAGCTCATCATCATCTCCCAAATAGGGTTTTAAATCATCAGCATGGGGCATCAATTTAAACTTTCTCAAATCAGGAAAACGATCCTTGCGCAAGTACAACCAAACAAGATCTCCTGGTTTGAAAAACATCTTCTTTCTTCCTTTATTTGTCTTTTGAGCAAAATAGCGTGCCTTCTTGTCTATAACTTCCTTGGTCTTCCGATGCATAGCTTTCACAAACTCTGCACGCTTAGTTGCCTCAATGTTGGCTCTCTCTTGAAAAGGAAGCGGCAGCAAATCAAGTGGTGTGATTGGCTTAAAACCATACACCACTTCAGACGGGCACAATTTTGTTGTTGAGTCAACAGCTCTATGGTGTGCAAATTCAACATGTGGGAGACAGTCCTCCCATTCCTTCAAGTTCTTCTTAATCATTGTTCGCAGCAACATGGAGAGTGTACGGTTTACCACCTCTGTTTGACCTTCAGTTTGCGGGTGACAAGTTGTTGCAAATAGCAATTTTGTGTCAAGCTTTGCCCACATTGTCTTCCAAAAGTAACTCATAAACTTCACATCATGATCTGAAACAATGGTTCTGGGCATCCCGTGCAATCTCACAACTTCCCTGAAAAATAAATCAGCAATATGTGAAGCATCGTTGGTCTTGTGACAGGGAATAAAATGTGCCATTTTAGAAAACCTATCCACTCTTATAAATATGGAGTCTCTCCCCCTCTTTGTCCTAGGCAATCCCACAATAAAGTCCATGCTAATATCTTCCCAAGGTGCACTAGGAACAGGAAGTGGAGTATACAAAACATACGGGTTAAGTTTGGACTTAGCTTTATGGTATGTGGCACAACGCTGCACAAATCGTTCAATATCTCTCCGCATCTTTAGCCAATAAAAATTATTGGACAGCAGGGCCAAAGTCTTTTCTCTCCCAAAATGTTCCATTAATCCACCACCATGTGATTCCTGCAGCAACTGCAAATGTATGGACGATTCTGGAACACA
Organism: Zizania palustris; assembly: GCA_019279435.1. NCBI lineage: Eukaryota > Viridiplantae > Streptophyta > Magnoliopsida > Poales > Poaceae > Zizania > Zizania palustris. The sequence continues at coordinate 38,069,386 of JAAALK010000079.1, read as the reverse complement.
TAGCTTGTTATCATGGAACAAGAAGCCGTCATAAACATGAAATGTTTTCCAGTCTTTCCCATCATTACATTTAGTGAATGGTTCAGCAAATTCTTTATCTATAACATACAAATCTTTCAAGCTTTCCAAATCTGGAACGTTAATATCAAGTTGAGATAAAAGAACAACCATGCGAGACAATGCATCAGCAACCACATTTTCTTTGCCATTCTTGTATTTCACAATGTATGGGAAAGGTTCAATAAATTCAACCCGTTTAACATGTCTATGATTCAGTTTAGCTTGTCCTCTCAAATATTTTAGTGCTTCATGATCAGAATGTTGCCAAGTTTCAAGCACACGCACTAAGGTAAAATAATTCAATTGTGGACCATGCAATTTCTCACTAGAATAGGTCACAGGTTTACCTCTTGGTAGCAGCACATCTCCTATTCCAAAATCACTAGCATCACATTCTAATTCAAAAAGCTTACTGAAGTCGGGTAGCTGAAGCAAAGGTGCATGTGTAAGGAGATCCTTGAGTGTGGCAAGAGCTTGTTCTTGTGTTGACTCCCAAGTAGAAGTAACTCCCTTCTTGGTCAATTCAGGTAAAGAACCAGCTATGGTGCTGAAATCTTTCACAAAACGCCGGTAGAAACCTGCAAGACCAAGAAAACTATGTACTGCAAGGTTAGTTTTAGTTGCATGCATGACACATCCTTTCAGTTTAATAACTTGTGATGAGGAAGGAGAAACAACTTTATCTTTTTGTTGCGTCGAAAGTGTCTCAGCTACTTGCTGATTTTCAGAAAGTTGTGTGCTCTTTTGTGCGTCCCTAGCACGTTTTTCTTGTTCAAATTTCATAATTTCAGCAGGAGTCATAGGAAGCAATGTAACTTTCTTTCCTTTATACATAAATATGTACTTATTGCTCCTACCATGGTGTGTAGCATCAGTATCATATACCCAAGGTCTACCAAGTAATAGAGAACATGCATGCATTGGTACTACATCAAAATCAGCACTTCCGAAGTATGTACCAATGGAAAATTCGATGTGAACAGTTTGTGTTACCTTGACCTTACCGCTGTCGTTGAGCCATTGCACATGGTAAGGGTGTGGATGTGCACGTGTGGGAAGTTGAAGCTTAGTTACCACGTCGAGGCTCACCAAATTGTTGCAACTACCGCTGTCGATGATGACACGCGCACGACGGTCTTTGACGCGGAAGAAGGTCTGAAATATATTGTTCCGTTGTGCCTGGTCGTCCGAGTCCATGTGAGTGCTCAAGTCACGTTGTACAATAAGTGCTGCCATGTTAGTGAAAAGATAAAGCAACAAAGAATAATCCTTATGTAAAACAGCTAGGTGGGGTGGTGGATGTGTGGTGGAAGCAATTCGTCAAGCACCTTACCCACGCTTGCAAGTGTTCTTACCACGCCGCAGTGAGGTCACCGGCCTACAGGTGATGAACCAAGTGGAGGGTGGTGTACAATTGCAAGAAATGATCCTGTCCTGACCAAGAGAAAGGTGTAGCTTGGAAGGCAAAGTGAGTAGCAAGGATTAGCGATAATAATAACAGTTAAACCAAGTTCAATAAGTATTCCCTAGTACTCGTCAAAGTTGCTGACCGTAGTGCTCCCAAAGTGAAAGTTCAAGTAATAGCGGGAAACTATGTGCCCAAAAATCCAAAAGGAAGCAAAAACAGGTCAAAATCAGCTCTCTATAGATCGGACAAGGGATCGGACAAGAGATCGGACAAGTGATCAGACAAGGGTATGTGCACAAATTTTTTTTTTCTGCTGCTGCTTGGATCGGACAAGGGATCGGACAAGAGTTCGGACAAAGGTTCAGACAAGAGATCGGACAAGCAACAAACAGCCAAAGACTGCTTCAGATTGGACAAGAGTTCGGACAGGAGTTCGGACAAGAGTTCGGACAAGCAACAACAGGACTGTTTCTCTTTTTTTTATATATTTATTTTTTTTCTCCTTTTTTTTCACTCTATTTTTTTTTGAAACAAGGATGACCAGAGGAGTAACCACAAAAATTGGCACCTACAACTGAGGTGGGATGTGGCTCACAAAAATTCAAACAAGTTCGCTGTCCGGCGAGCAAAAACTTTGTCCAATTTTTTTCTTTATCTTCCCGATTTTTTTTGGCGATTTTGGTGAGGGCTAACCGACTTTTGTCGGTTAGGGTACCCTCCAAATTGAGTCAGGAACACGCTCAAAAAATTTCAGATTTTTCTGCCAAACGAGCGAAAAGTTATGCCTGTTTTACCGAAGGGGGGTCACAAAGAGACTGGATGTGGAAAACAAATAGGGTTGCGGAAGGGGGGTTTTTTGGTGGGGAATTTTTTTGCTGAGACACAAGAACAACTACTACTCAAACGACACAGAGGGATAACTAAACCAGCAACAAGACTCGACCAAGAACACGAACTCAACAAAGTTAAAACTGAAATTAAAATCGCAAGGCACAAAGGGGTTCTCGGTGGGGAATTTTTTTTTGGTGCGGTTTTCTGGACTCTGGGTAAAAACAAAAGCAGATCGAGATTACCTAACGGGAAATCTGAGCTCTGATACCAGCTGATGGGGGAGTGGTCCCGATCTTCCGATAGGTAAAGGATAAACTTGGGTTGGTGGAGAATCTCGACGTTGGCGATCCAAGGCTCCGGTCCGGCGGATCAAAACCTTGCAATCGTTACACCACTGTCTCCGTTGGTTATCAACCACGCAGAACGCGATTGACCTCGCCACGAAGGCTAATTCCTGCAAGCGAACCCAAGAACACAAGCAAGAACAGGAAGGATACAAATCGAATGCCAAATCACAGACAAACGAAGATAAGTTGAGGTTTCACAAACGCCAATGCGGCAGCCAATCGGTCCGGCGCAAGAGGCGGGATCTAAACACAACAGTGTAGATGCAACAAAGCAAAACCTAACCCTAGAAGTGGCTGGCGTGAGGATATATAGGGCGGTGGCCTGTGGAAGGGGAACAGACTTGGGCTGTGGGCTAGAAGACGTACAGACTCAGATTATGGCCAACATGGCCCAGTTCTGTCACGCAGTACTGTTTTAAATACACAGGACGACTCGAGACTCCAAATGAGGTGAAACCAACGGCAAACGATCCGTCTTCTCCTCAGCTTTCCAAAAAGTCCAAGAACGCTCCAATCGGACTTCGTGTGAGGAAGTTATGCCCATTTTGGTGCATGGTGGTCGATGTAGTCCGAACCAGCGAATTCTTGACTTCAAATCATCCGTGCGGCTCCGTCTTCAACTCCAACTCTCCTATTCCATTTCCCATGTTCCTAAGCAACAAAATATCACTAGTATTCAGTAGCATCCCATCCAAACAAATATAATCAAAGTTGCTAAAGAACGAATTAACCTCATGGTTCAAGCGACGGGCACGGGCGCGTGTGATTGGTCCTTGTAGTTGAATTGTAGGTGGAGGCTCCATGTGTGTATCATGTGAAGTGATGTCCTCATCATAATGGGCAGTCGATGCTCTACGAGCTCGCGGCTTAGCCCTGGCATCTCGCTATACTCCCATGCGAAACAATCGACATATGACCGAAGTAACTTTATTACTTCAGCCTTTTCATCGGGCTGTAAATGTTGGTTTACAAAAGTTGGCCTTGGGATGCTACCATCACCTATATCGACTTCCTCCAAGGGATCGACCGACGCAAAACCTTGTCCTAATTTCTCTACTTCGCTAAAGTCCCTGATGGCTTCGGCAATACCGTCTTTACTAGACCGATATTGCTCCACGCTTTGCTAGACATGACTATTAATACAAAAATAGCCGTGCTACTCCAGCCGGCTTTACAGACACCGGTACAAACCGTCCTCCGGATACACTAACAAAATCGTAATTCGAAAGATCTCTCCCTGACAGACACTCTACTTTGTTATGGACGGCGTCAACCGATACATCGGCCAATGCTACTTGGGCCGAAGTATCTGCGGGGATGACTTCCACCTCATCACCGTCCCACTGTATCAGGCACTGGTGAAGAGTGGAAGGAATGCAACAGTTCGCACGAATCCAGTCGCGCCCGAGTAGTACGCTATAATTACCTTAAACATCGATGACAAAAAATGTTATTGGCAACGTCTTGTTGCCCACCGTCAACTCCATAGAGAGTACGCCCTTGGCCTCGGAGCTCTCGCCGTTGAAGCCGTTGAGCATCAAGTTGGTCTTCTTCAAGTCATCTTCATCCCTGCTGTTGGCGTAAAAGATTACGTAACAGGTTTCTGTAGATTAGAAACTAACAAACGAAGTGTTTGCGAAGCGAACTGTTCTAAGCCTCCGAAAGGATAATAACTTAGAATAATTCGAATGTGTGTATTGAATAACTTGTATTCGGTCCCTATTACAGGGTGAAATGGGGGGTATTTATAGGCCCAAATAGTAAGGAAAAGACCTATTTACCCCTCTATTACAACCGACATAGTGGAAACTATTCGGTACCCTTGATAGGGATAAAATGGTAAAAGACTAATCTAATAATATAAAAGATAAATCTTCCATTTTAGCTGGCAATAAAGATCTTGAAGAGCTTTGATTCGAAGATGTACTCCGAACCAGTGCCTATCTTCGTACTTCGAGCTTGACTCAGGGTATCTTCGAAGATAGACGTCAGGAATACTTCGAATCCACTATCTGCTTTCATGCTGTTGCGGCAATAACCCCGAAGATGAGATATTTTCCCCCAACAGTAGCCCGTCGAATATGCTTCTCCGTTTAACCTGTAATGTTAGGAGAGCAGTATACGGAAGGAAAAAATAACCAGACATAGGGGTTATTAGATTTCAATTCATCTCCGAAATGTACGAAGATATAAACTCCGAATCAGTCTTAAGATAATTACTTTTCGAACTATCTTAGAACTGACTTAGGAAGTTTGAAAGTCTTTTAAACTTAGAAGAAATAGCCGTTAGTTTTCTGTTCCTAACGGAAACTGTATAAAGCGTTAATTTCGAAGAAAAGTAACGGGCAGGAATGCGAAACGACATGGACTAACGGTAAAAATGTAAGGTCTAGGCTATAAATAGATGGCCTAGAACTTACCCGGTTACCTTTTCACTGCTTTCTCGCAATCAAAAACCTTCTGAGCCCTTTGAGTTCTTTGAGCCCTAGCCTCCATCTTCCCCAAAACAACCCAGTGACTGCAATGGTGAAGACTAAGGGTTCTGGAGCCCCTTCAGCCTTGGCTCAGCAGCAAGCGGCTGCTGCAGCAGCAGCTGCGACATTGGTGACAGCGCCTTCGGCATCTGCAGCGACATCCATGGCGGCAGGAGGGAGAAATCCCCAAAGTATTGATGATCAAAGTCTCTGCCCGCCATCAACGAAGTATCTGGACTAGTCTTTCCAACTGTGATCTTCTACCTGCAAGAGGGAATCATTGGCAATCACAGTAGAAGGAAAGATTAGTACCGGAGTTATGATCCGCAAGCCCGGAAAAGAACTCATTCCGTCGCCAAGGCCCGGAGAAGTGGTCGTCTTTGAAGCCTTCTTCGAAGCCGGTTTGGGTCTTCCCGCAGTGGACTTCTTGGCGGAGGTACTTGACTTATTCCATGTCACCCTTCCTCAACTATCTCCGAATGCAGTAGCACGGCTGGCTATCTTCGAATGGGCACTGAGAGCCGAAGGTTGTGAGGGGAGAGCAGAGATCTTCGCTGCGCTACATAGAGCCTCATGTCAGCCAAAAACCTTCATAGGTCCCGGAGGTGAAAAAGTAGTGGTAGCCTTTGGAAGCATCAATTTTAGGCTTCGGGATGAATATGCCCTTCAATTCCCTGCTAAGGCCATCAATGCAAGATGGTACACTGATTGGGTGATGAGTTGGTTCTATGCCGAAGTTGGGGCGAGCAATCCTCTGGCCGGACCTTTGAAAGAGATTCAATTCCGGAAGGAAGCCTTAGTGCATCCCGGCCAAGGTCAGCTCGAAGCTCGTCTCAACCTACTTCAGAGGATCAGCCGAAGGTTGAGCATGCGAGACTTAGCCGAAGAATTCCTCGGATCATCTTCGAAGAGGATTCGGAAGGCGGTCTCCGAAAAATTACCGTGACTTCGAGCCCTGCAGGTAACTTCGAAGACAACATGTATTATGCATATTCATTCGAAGAAAAACTAACTTGATTTATTTTTTAGCTTCTTCAGCCCCTGTTACTTCGGAACAAATCGTAAGGGCTTCGGAGAAGATTTTGGGCACTCCAACTCCGACAGAAAAAGAATGGAGAATCAAGCTAGTCGGGAGTTGGGAGAGGTTTAACAGAGTATGGGGAATGCTAGAAATCACTCCGCCCCCTTTGATGGATTGGGTGCCTTCGGAGAAAGGACCCAAGAAGAGGAAAGCCGAAGCTGGGACTTCGAGCTCCGCAAAGACTCCGGTGAAGAAGGTGGCTCGGAAGCCAAAATATCTTGCACCTTCGAATTCTGCACCTTCGAGCTCAAGAGCTTCAGTTTCCGACTCCCAGGAGGATGAAGAGAGATTGCTTGTGCGTCTAATAGAAGAGAATGAAATTCAAAGGACTGCACAAGCCGAAGTACCTGCGAATGTGCCGGAGTCCCAAGATAATCTTGATCAACCAAGGACTTCGACAGTTCAGGAAGACGTATCTCAGGATGAAGTTCCTGTAAATGAAAGTGGGGTCGAAGTTACTATAGCTTAGATTCCCGAAGAAGCAACGAGGACTGCTGAGGACGATGCTCCTGCGGTCCAAGACTTAACGGCTGATTCGGATGAAGAACTAGCCTTCGATCCACCGAACAGTCCGACGATGACTCCTCTGCAAAATGTCGAAGGTAGACTTCGAATAACTTTTTCATGTTTATTTTGAGTATTTATACAATGTATAATACTTTTCATTATTTTTTATAGAGTCCACTCCTATGGAAGAAGTCCGACAGGAAGAAATAATTCCTGGACCTTCGACAACTTCGGAGCCAGCCCAGAGAGTTACTCAAATGGGACCTGGAAGAGGCAAAAGACATATAGAGCCCCTCCCTGCTGCGAGTTCCGGGTCAACTCCATCTGATTCAACAGACGAGAGCCAATCTTCCAGGGAGGGCCAGTCTCCAGTGGCTCCGAAGACCAAAAGCCAAAGCTCCGGTCCTTCGCTGAACGAAGATGACCAACAGGCAATAAGCATGCTCCCCCTGCTAGCTCCTTTCTTAGGGCAAACAACTGGTCTTCGGACTTTGCTCGAACCTTTGGATCGAGCTAGCCGTGACATAGGGGAGACCAGCTTAGTAGCCATTTTGAGCAAGTCGGACAGGACGGAGCTTAATGCCGCTATAAAACGTGCAGCCTATCAGGTACGAAGCACCTGCGAAATAACATAAAATTCATCTTCGAATAAATATTTACCTTAGTTTTTATTTTTGCAGCAAACTGTCTTGGCCCGTGCTGCGAATATATGCAATGACGAAGAGATCGCTCGTCTTCGGGAGGAAAATAATGTCCTTCAAAGGAATTTTAACATCTCCGAAAGTCGAGTGGCTCAAATGGATAATATAGTGTCAACAGAGCGAAGGGCCAGGCAAAGTTTGGAGGCTGCGAATAAAGAGCTTGAAGCAGAAAGAATTGTGCTTCGAGCAGCAGTTGAAAAGCTGCGGGCGGAGCACACTACTGCGGGGTCCGAGCTCGTCCGACTCCAAGAGGAAGCTAGCTAGCTGTTAAACCAAAAGAATATTTTGACCACTGAAAATGCTAGACTTTCTGGGGTTTTGGGCGAAGTCACTTCGACGAAGGACGCGTTGAACGAAGACAAGCTGAAGTCTGAAAAGGTGGTTGTGGAAGTTATGAGTCAGTTGTTAGATGTCCTGGAGTACTTCGGTACTACTGGGATACTTCCTTCTGACGATAACATCACTCTTCTGCGCCGGTTAAAAAGGATCCAAGGAGTGGCGAAGCAGATGAAGACAGCGGGCATTAGATACGGAGAACTCTCCGGACAAGTGTCTGCTATTGGCCTACTTCGCTACTACGAAGATCTGGGTCGATCGATAACTCCGGACGGAGGAGGGGGCCCAATCACCTTCGACGACGAGCGACTTCTGAAACCTTCCGAAGGTGTGGCTGCTGCCTGGCGAGCCTTCCAAACTTCATGGAGAGCCGAAGGTCGTTCCGCGATCAAGGCTTGGATCAACGAAGGCCAACGCCAGAAGCAAGTTTGGACCCAAGCTTCGAGCAGTCAGCCTCCTTCGAACCCGCAGGTATAGAAATACCTTAGGATTTTTGGCCATGTAAAGCTTTATGCTTATAAACATTTATCAATGAAAATTTGTTTGTCATATTTTAGGCTTCGCCTCTTACGGAAGATATCGAAGTGTTAGATCTTAACGACGAAGTTCGCTCATTATGGACCACCTTCAATCTTCTAAAAGCTTATAAACATCCTCGATTTCTAATTCCTCGAGATGACTCCGGTGTAATTGCGCCCGAAGTAATCAAAGATATACTGTCTTATATTAAAGAGGAAGAAAAAGAGGTTAGCGTAAACACTTCGTCTTCTGAAGACGTTATATGGTCTGAAGACGAAGATGAAGCTCAGAATAAAAAGCCTGAAGAACTTGGAAGCTAGGAAAGGAGCCCCGAACGGCTTCGAACTTGGGCCGAGCTTCAACAAGAACAGAAGGATTTTAGAGCTTCGAAGGGGGGCAAGAGAGTTAAACGCAAAGTTATTAGAACTCCCGGCACTGGAACCAGTCGTTCCACCCCTAGCTCTAGGGACCGAAGAGGTCTTCGATTCCTTCTTGGTATAGATACCAATTTTTCATGATGCAATCTGTAAACACATTCGTTTGAATAATGAATACCGATTTAAAATTGTCTCCATATTTACTAGCCCCTCTTTGGGTATAAGCAACTTCGAACTGTATTCAAAGATGGTTATGCGCAAAGAAAAAACTTCGGAGTACAATTTTTTGGGGGTTCGAAGCCCCTTTGCAATTTAAAGATCTTTTAAAATCTTATAAAATGTCTTCGACTATTTGTAGTCGGAAGAATGGTAACTTAGTAACTTTGTTTTTGAAAGAAATCATTTGAGATAACTTTTAAGATACCTTAGTATCTTAGATAATTTGTCACTTTGGACTGTGTTAACAGACATTCGAAGCTCATGGCTCAAATTCTGTTTTGCTTTAGCCACCTTCGGCTCATTTTTGCGATCTCTATCGAACCAATGGTTCGGAGTTTGCAATGGTCTCTTTGGACTCTTTTTACGGATGTCTACCAGCCAATGGCTTGGACTCCGTATATTTTGGCCACCTTCGGCTTTTTTTGCGGAAGTCTACCAGCCAATGGCTTGGACTTCGCAGGTTTTGGCCACCTTCGGCTCTTTTTACGGAAGTCTACCAGCCAATGGCTTGGACTCCGCATGTTTTGGCCACATTCGGCTCTTTTTACGGAAGTCTACCAGCCAATGGCTTGGACTCCGTAGGATGTGGTTTTGGGCTCTTTTACGGATGCCTACAAGCCGGTGGCTTGGACTCCGGATTATGTCAGCCCCCACGTCGGAAGCTTCAAACCAATGGTTCGAAGTCCGAAAATACAACCCAGCTTCATGACACTTCCCTCTCGGTCGACCCCGCGGTTCCAGTGCGTCCACTCGGAATCTGGAAGTCTATGAGGGGAAGGCACTATAAGGATCATATGCTTTATTAATTTGGAAGATAATTACAAGTGAGTTACAAGGAGCCCTTATGCGAAGTATCGCTTTAGGTGCTCCGCATGCCAAGTATGTGCTAACTCTTCACCTTCTAAATTAGCTAACTTAAAAGAGCCAGGGCGTCCTAAACGAACAATTAGGTATGGACCTTCCCATTTATTTCCTAACTTCCCTGGCGCTATAATGCTTCGTAGAACAAGATGACCCAGTCTTAGTTCATTGAGCTTAACCTTCGGGTCAAACCAAGCCTTCGTTTGCTGATGATACTTTGATAAATTTGCCACAGCTCGAAGTCTTGTTTCTTCTGATAAATCTAGCGAAGCTTGTCTTTCTTCTTCAATCTCCGGTTCGGTGCTGCGAAATGATCCTCCTTTGAGCTCCATTGGAGTCATAGCTTCATCTCCGAATAGTAGTCTGAATGGAGTAAAACCTGTGGACCTTGTTTGCGTAGTCCGAATGGACCACAAAATCTTCGGAAGCTCTTCGGTCCACAGTCCCTTTGCTAGTCCTACTATCCTCCGATTTAGCCCTGACAAAATATTTCCATTGGCTCGCTCTACGGCTCCATTAGACTGAGGATGTCTTACTGCAGCAAAACATAACTGAATGCCTAGATCTTCGCAAAACTTCCTGAAAGGTTCTGCATCAAACTGTGTTCCATTATCAACTGTGAGTTGTCTAGGCACTCCGAACCGGCAAATGATATTCTTCCAGAAGAATTTTTGTACATTGTTCGAAGTGATAGCTGTCAAGGGCTCTGCTTCCACCCACTTAGAAAAATATTCAATAGCTACCATTACAAACTTCAGATTTCCCTTGGCTACTGGAAAGGGACCAATTAAATCCATACCCCATCTGGCCATAGGCCATACCGGAGCAATGACTTGAAGAGCTGTTGGTGGGCGATGACTCCGTCGACCCATCCACTGGCATCCTTGACAAGTGCGGACTAAGCTCTCCGCATCAGCTGTTATTGTAGGCCAATAAAGCCCCTGGCGAAGTGTTTTTCCTGCCAAAGCTCTAGGGGCTAAATGGCTACCGCAAAGGCCTTCATGAATTTCTCGAAGAATTTCTTGACCTTCGACTTGAGATATACATCGGAGTAGAGGGGAACATACTCCGGCCTTGTATAAAATACCGTTGATTATTTGATAATTTCTAGCTCTAAGCTTTAATCTTGACAGCTGTGGCTCTTCGGGCAAATTAGTTCCTCCTTGTAAAAGTTCCATGATTGAATTTTTCCAATCTGCACTAGGAATGCAAAGAATCTCTGCAGAGGGAATTTGTGGCACCGAAGGTATATTGAGCTCTTCATAGAAAGCTTCTTCTGGTACATCCACAGCTCCGGCTGCAGCTTTTGCTAAGATGTCCGCTTGCACATTTTCTGCTCTTGGTATACTCCGAATGGAAATACCCTTGAAGTGTGCTTCGATTTTACGGATTTCTTCTAAGTACTTTACAAGCTGTGGATGCTGAACTTGGAAACTTTTATCTACGTGCCCTGCTACTATCTGAGAATCTGTCTTTATAATAATTCTGGTAGCCCCTAGAGCACGTGCTTTTCTGAGTCCCAATAAAATTCCTTCATACTCCGCTATATTATTGGTAGACTTAAAGTTGAGTCTTGCGGAGTACATTGCCCTTTGCCCTGAAGGCGAAATTAATACTGCTCCGATGCCTGCTCCGGATGCTTGGAAAGCCCCATCGGAGTAAACAGTCCAAACTCCGTCACTTGACTTCTCCGGAACCAAATTTGTAGGCGGAGTTCATTCTGCTACAAAATCTGCTAAGACTTGTGATTTGATAGCTGTCCTTGCCAAGAAAGATATGCCGAAGGGTGCTATCTCAACTGCCCACTTCCCAATCCTTCCAGTGGAATCCTTACTTCGAAGCATATCTCCTAAAGGATACGAAGTTGGTACAATTACATTGTGTGCCAAAAAATAATGTCTTAATTTCCTCGAAGCCATTATCAGAGCATAAACGAACTTCTCAAGTTCGGAGTATCTTGTCTTCGCTCCTGATAACGCTTCGGATACAAAATAAACAGGATTTTGGACCAACTTCCCATTGAAATCCACTTCTCTGACAAGGACTGCACTGACAGCAGAACCTGTAGCTGCAAGGTAAAGGAGTAGGGTTTCGTCCGCAGTAGGCACCGTGAGTGTAGCAAGATTACTGAGATACTCTTTAATATCTTCGAAGCTTTTCTGACACTCCGGTGTCCATGCAAAATCTTCGGACCCCTTCAATGCTTTAAATATAGGCAAGCTTCTCTCCGCAGACCTTGATAAAAACCTGCTAAGTGCTGCCAGACGCCCAGTCAGCTTTTGCACTTGCTTTAGATTTTCCGGAGGAGCCATCTTCTGTAGCGCAGTTATTTGAGTAGGGCTAGCTTCAATTCCCCTGCTTGAAACTAAATACCCTAACAACTTTCCAGCCTTAGCTCCGAAGATACACTTTTCGGGGTTAAGACGGATCCCACATGCCCAAAGGCTATTGAATGTTTCTGCTAAGTCTAGGCTATGTTGGTGCTTTAAAGCACTCTTTATTACAATATCATCCATATAGGCCTCCACATTGCGACCTAGTTGATGACCTAGAGCCTTAGCAACTAACCTCGAAAAAGTAGCTCCGGCATTTCTTAAGCCGAAGGGCATTCTTACATAACAGAAGACTCCCGAAGGAGTTACGAAGCTTGTCTTGATCTCATCTTCGCGCTTCAACCATATTTGATGATAACCAGAATACGCGTCAAGTAAGCTTAATAACTCCGAACCTGCGGTGGAGTCAACCAATTGATCAATTTGGGGCATGGGGTAGGGGTCACGAGGGCATGCTTTATTCAAGGATGTGAAATCAATGCACATGCACCACTTCCCGGAAGACTTCTTTCTGACGAAGACTGGGTTGGCTAACCATTCTGTGTGAGCCACTTCTCTGATAATCCCAGCCTTCAACAATTTCTCAACTTCATCCTTCGCTAGAGCAGCTCTTTCTGCAGACATTTTGCGGAGTCCTTGCCGAACAGGTCGGGCCTTCGGGTTTACAAGTAAACTATGTTCAATGATATCCCGATCGACTCCGGTGATATCTTCGTCAGACCAAGCGAAGACATCCAAATTTTCTTCCACCACCTTCTCCAAGGAGGTTGCAACTTCTGGAGGTAAATCTTTACCAAATTGAAATGTATACTCTTTACCATCTTTAACAATGACCTTCGCTGCAATCTCTCCTTCAGGACTTGGTCTCGGAAAAGACTTCTTCGAAGCTTCGGAGGAGGCTGAAAAAATTTCTTCATTGTCTTGTACATTGTTTACTTGTCTTGGATCAAGAGGGGGACCATGACCATATTCCGCTCTCCGAGCAATAGCTTGATCTCCGAAGACAGTAAGGACTCCTGCTTGTGTGGGCATCTTCATGCACAAATAATTGTGATGCGCCACAGCTCCGAACTGGTTTAGCATGCCTCTTCCAAAGATGACGTTGTAAGCATACGGGGCATCTACGACATCGAAGATTACTTCCTCAGTTCGGGCTAACAAACCTTCTCTGAAGGTAACTTCCAGGCCTATTTGGCCAAGTGCATCAAGCGGAGGTCCTGCGAAGCCTTTCAAAGGACGAGCCGCTGGAAGGAGATGCTTTCTGGAGATGCACAATTGATCGAAGGCTTGAACAAAAATGATGTCTGCCGAACTACCTCCGTCAATCAATACCCTTCGAACTTCAGTGCCCGCAATATCAGCAGTGATAACAAGTGGGTCTGCATGCGGGAACTTAATGCCAGCTGCATCCTCCGCAGAAAAGGATATCGGTACATGAGACCACTCCGGCATTGCAGCTGCAGACGACGAAGTTCCAATATGGCCTACTTCTCTGACGTAGTCCCTTCGCTGTCTCTTTGACATGCTTCCGAGGGTACCTCCTCCGGAGATGGGGAGAACTACTCTTTTCCCTCGATCTTGCCCTTCCTCTTGCTTCGGAGGTGGCATAACATTGGCCACTAGAGGGTGTCTTGCGGCATCAAAATTTTCTATTTGCGCCACAGCCTGGACCGGCTCTGGGCGCGTTGCAGCTGGAACTCGGTCGGTAGTACCTCGACCCGAAGTTCTTTCTAGATACTCTCCCCTTAGAGTAAGTATAGCCTTGCAAGTATCAGTTGCATGGCTTCGATTTTCTCCATGGATGCAGCAGAAAAGGGTCTGGCCCTTGCCAGCCGTTTTCCCTGGCGGCCTCCAGCCGCTGGTCTTGTTCCCCGAAGACTGTGGAGCTCTCTGTGTAAACTTCTGTGGGGGTGCAATATTCATGACTTCAGAACGAGGGTGCTTTTGCCCTCTTCTTCGATCATGTTGAACTTCGAAGATTGGTTCTTGCGGCTGTGCCGAAGTTCACTTCTACTTTAACTTCTTGCAATATGGATGAAGTAGCGGCAGTTCTTCGAAGCCAACCCTCTTCTGACCTCGCATACTCCTCGAAGTATGACATCAACTGAGAGACCGAGGAGATGCTTTTCCGATGGAGCTTATCCAGGAGGCCTTGATGAGTGACGCCCTCCCGAGCTGCATCATCTACCGAAGATGCGGACAACCCCTGGATCTGCGACTTCGTATGAGCGAAGAGCTTGAAATATTGCCTCAATGTCTCTCCGGGGAGTTGTTTCGCCTGGAAAAGGCTTCCTGTTGACATAGGAGGCACGAAGGTGCCTTGAAAATTGCTTATAAACTTCTTCTTCAGCTGCCCCCATGTATTAATTGATCCTGGCTTCAAAGACCAGAACCACCTTAATGCCACTCCTTGAAGAGCTAAGGGGAAGCACTTCGCCATGGTGTCACGAACTCCTCCGCTAGCTTCAATTGCTAGGGCATAAGAACGAACGAACTCTCCAGGATCTTCGTCTCCAGCATACTTACAGAGCTTCGAAGTTTTAAACCTTGGATCAAAGCGAACTTTCTGCAGCTTAGGGTGCAGCAAAGATTCATTGTCGAAGGAGGCGTTCTCTGGGGCTTCGGGATAATCGGGTTCATCGTCTTCGGGCACTTCTGGGATAGTTGGGATGGCTTGAGAGCGAAGCTTGTTCGCAGCTTCTTGTCGCCACCTTGCTACTTCAGCTTGAAGGTTGGCCATTTGAGTGGCCATATCTCCAAGATTGGCTTCATCTCCTCCAGAAGGATCTTCCGGGTCTTGAGAGCTAGTAGGATCAGTTTGAATTGGGATGGAAGGTGGAGGAGGGACTCCGGGTGGTCGAAGTATGGAAGGGGTTGGCGGAGAAGCTTCGTATGTTCGAGGGATGGAAACTCCTTCCGGAGTTTGTGGAGGGAATGTCGAAGGCCCTCCGACTTCAACCGTGTCAAAAGGTATCTCTCCGGAGATCCGAGAAGACCTCCAAACAGGATTGCGGGGTGCACTCCGCTTAGGAGGCATGATGTAAGAAGTTGGTAGAGAACGAAGTTTTTCGGACTAGGTTCCCCACGGAAGGCGCCAACTGTTGGCGTAAAAGATTACGCTAACAGGTTTCTGTAGATTAGAAACTAACAAACGAAGTGTTTGCGAAGCGAACTGTTCTAAGCCTCCGAAAGGATAATAACTTAGAATAATTCGAATGTGTGTATTGAATAACTTGTATTCGGTCCCTATTACAGGGTGAAATGGGGGGTATTTATAGGCCCAAATAGTAAGGAAAAGACCTATTTACCCCTCTATTACAACCGACATAGTGGAAACTATTCGGTACCCTTGATAGGGCTAAAATGGTAAAAGACTAATCTAATAATATAAAAGATAAATCTTCCATCTTAGCTGGCAATAAAGATCTTGAAGAGCTTTGATTCGAAGATGTACTCCGAACCAGTGCCTATCTTCGTACTTCGAGCTTGACTCAGGGTATCTTCGAAGATAGACGTCAGGAATACTTCGAATCCACTATCTGCTTTCATGCTGTTGCGGCAATAACCCCGAAGATGAGATATTTTCCCCCAACACCTGCCAAGCTTCTTCAACAATGAGTAAGGCATTAAGTTGATGGTGGCGCCGTCGTCGACGAGCATCCGAGAAATCGGCTTTCCATCGATGTGACCCCTGACATAGAGAGGCTTCAGATGGTGAGCCGAATCCTCGGGCTTCTCGAAGATGGCGCTGTGCGGGCCGAGGTTCAACTGAGCGACCTCGACCTCATCCTGTGGCAAGGCGAACTCAGCAGGCAGCGTGACGATGTTGATGTCCATCACCTGGGGTGCGGGTCCCTCGGAGACGGGCGAGTAATCATCATGGAGCATGTCGTCATCGTCGTCGCTTGGACTAGGAGCCAGGTTGGTTATCTCAACCGGCTTCTCCCTCCACACCTGCTTTGTAGCTGGCCGAGAGCAGATTTCTTCAAATATAGCGTCGCGCTCGGCCTCAGCTTCCCTCTCACGCATCTCCTATGCCCGTAGCCTTTGTAGGTGACTCTTCTGTGATTTGGACATGCCTGGAGGTGCCCAACATGGTTGCGGCTTGGTGCTGGGTGCAACTGTTCGGCTTCCATTACTCCTGGCCGAAGTGGCACTGTGCCCTTCGGCCTGGTGCACCTTGCGTTCGGAGGGTGTAGGACCGAAAGTAGCGACCAGAGGGGGGTGAATGGGTGCCTAAAAATTCTTTCGAATCAATGCCCTGCTCCCAACACCCAACGCACCTCAACAGACTAAGCAGTAGAGTATGAACAGAGAGCCTAAGTCTAAAAGTATCTAGCTTAGAAACATCAGGTGTCAAAATCAGAGAAACACCAAAGCAGTGCTAATAGGCAGATAAACAACACATTCAAGACATGGCAGATCAAACTTCTCAGTGAAATAATCTAAGTACACAGGGAATGAGATGAGAAGTTACTGTTCAAAATCTGTCTCCTGTTCGAAACTTGGCGAAGCCTGCTTCGCTGGTCGAAGCCTGCTTCGGAGTTGCTTGTTGAAGTTGAGCGAAGGTTATCGTTGACGTGCTGAAGGTTTGTTTAGTCTTGCCTAGCTCGAGTGTAAATGCGAAGTATGCTTCGAAGCGAAGTATGACAGTGTCGAAGCTTGCTTCGAACAGTGTACTTCGAAGCCTATCCTTCGAACAGAGAGCTTCGAACACGATGCACAAAAAAACAACCTTCGAAAGATAAGCGAAGCCAAACACACAGCAGCAAGACAAAAACGAGGCCTACACTCTACCTTCGAAGCTAGCTTGGTCGAGGTATGATTAATGAAGTTATAACTTTCGACCCGAAGACCAACTTCGAATGACAAGCTCCGAACATACACACTGTAACCCTCAGAAATGACAGTAGCAGTAAGATCTTAGAAATTACACGTCGAGCGAAGTATATCAGAGAGACAAGCTTCGAAGCCAACTTTGAAGCCTGTCGAAGTATTGGCTTCGAAAAGCTCGAGTCGGAGTACACCTTCGCCCAGACGGTCGAAGTATGTCAAGCTGACAGAGCACAAAACGTACTTTGAAACTAGAAACACAGTACACAAAGTGAAGTCGAAGTTCAAGCGAAGCCCTCGAGGATGTTAGATCGAAGCCTGCCTCACGGAGCTGAGGGGCTTCGAACAGAGAGGGGGGCTTCGCTAGAAAACAGCCAGAAAAGGCAGTCAGCCCTGTCTACTTCGATCAAAAAGGCTACGTAGAAAAAGCAAAGCTAGTACTAGTGTACTATTGCTACAGAGAGTAGTACTACTTGCTACAGTGCGCAAGAATTAGTACTCACGGGAAGAACAGAAGCAACAGAGAAGAAGAACCACGTTCAGGAATAAGAAGCAGCCGCACGTAGATAGAAGCATTAAAGCCACAGAAATCACTGCACACCGAATGACATGAACAGAGAATAAATCTTCACAGCAACATGAAGAACAAATTAACTCACGGTAAACAGGAACAGAAGATGGCGGCGCATGAAGAGAACAGGAGAGAGAACGTGCAAGAGACAAAATGACACAATAGAGTAAGAAATGATTTCAGCAAAAGGGTGACCTAACCCTAGGGATTGGGGCCCTATTTATAGGCTGCCCAACACTTAGGAATATTCCACCAGCCCCTTAGGGTTTTTTACAGACGCTGAAATAAAGGTAAAGACTAAACTGCCCTTAGGATTTTTTACAGACTCGACTGACTGACTGTGGGCCGAGAGATACAGATGACTTATCCGGAAGCTAAGCTTTCGTAGCGACTACGACTTCTCTTATGGACAGTCCGATACAAGATCGACGGTTGTCAGTTTTGCGCCGAAACTGACAAAGCCTCCACCGACTTTGCACCAGGTACCCGGATTGGGCCGGCCTGATTTTGCAGCTCTCTCAGCCCGGCAATCACTCACCGCCCGTGTACCTGAGTCAATCCTGGTCAACAGCCCAGTGGGTCTTCTGCTGCTTCTGGCCCATGTACCCGGATTGGGCCAGCCCGACTTCACAGCTCTCTTAGCCCGACAGTCACTCGCTGCCCGTGTACCTGAGTCACACGCGGCCTATGAAACAGCAGATCTCCTCTCTTCTACAGTACTCTTTGACTATCGTTGACAATGACTCATCACATCTAGAGCCATGAGGCCCACGCTATTCAGCATGGCTTCTCAATCTCCCCCTTGATGAGTGCATTGTCAACACTTCACTTCTTTCAGCTCTTCAGTACCTGCAAGCAACCGTGGAAACACGAAAACAAAACACAAGAAAACAAAGAAGAAGAAAAATAAAAAGTTTAACCCTAATGACCAAAAAACCGAACAAAAGCAAGAAGCGGTCATTATGGTTAACCAAAAGTAAAATCTCAAAACGAGTGCAATCTCGGAATCATCAACAAGGATAGCAAAAGAGTAAGAACAAACGGGGACAAAAACTCCCCCTTAAACTCATATCCCAAGATTTCTCCACCTTGTTGACAAGTGAACTCATCAAGCACTAAAAAAAGACACAGACTCCCCCTAAAACGCAACTCCCCCTCAAAATATGCAATGAATGCAACTGGAGTGCAGGTGGAGTGATAAAGCATGCTTCTTAGATATGATTGACTGTAATTACAACAACTAACAGATACAGCAAAAGACATAATGTCTAAGATACATGGCATGATCAGTGCAACAGATGATATCTAAAGAAAGTCATTAGCACGCATTTTCAATTTTTGCAAACAAAAGCATCACCACATTTTCCAGTTAACAGGCAAGGTAAAGCATGAGATGTAGAAGCTAACTGATATCTACCAGGATAAGCATTATCCAAAACAAAATGCTTCAGCAAACTTGTTATCATTTCATTTTTCAGGCTTTTTCTCTTTCCTTTTTCATTTTTGCCAGGGGTTATTTGCATGTCTAACCTTATGCTGACCGACCAAGTCAAGCCTAGGCTAGAACTGGACCATCAGAAGCTTAAGACATTTGGTCTTGGCATACACTACATTGTCCTAGTTCATACCAAAGTGCTATGGTACGCAGTCCAGAACAATGTAATGCGACAAAGCAAACCCACCTGGATCTTTTCAAGTTATGCATAAAAAGGCATGGAATTTTCATTTTTCTGGATTTTTCATCATTTTTTAACGCACATTCCCATGTTTTAAAGCAGAAAGATGTCCAAGTTGCATATTTGCATCTAAGTCAGGAACTAGCTACAAGGCATGTAACAGATAGCAAGAATAGTCAGCCTATGCATGCTAGTTACTAGAAGCAATGGTGATCATGTTTTCAAGTTTAAAGCATAAAAGCCATGCATATGACAGATATCAGATATATCAAGCGAACTGAAACAAGGCATGATCATTGACAAGTAATCAAAAGCATGTACCAGCTAGAATAAGTAAAACAGTGCAATCATATAACAGAAGCAGCTCAAATGTGTGATATGTGAATATGCAAGATATGAACACACACAAAAAAGACTCAAGAAAAAAGAGTAAAGAAAAAATAAAACTGATGCAAAATATCCTAGAAAGGATACACAACACCCAAATCCACTCGTAAACGCTCCAAGGTAGACTGATCTAGGGGTTTGGTGAAAATGTCAGCCAACTGATGATGGGTATCAACATGAACAAGGTCAATGACACCTTTCTCATATTGATCCCGTAGAAAATGAAAGCGCACATCGATATGTTTGGTTTTTGAATGGAGACAAGGGTTTTTCCCTACACTAATAGCACTGGTGCTGTCGCAAAACAATGGAACCCTGGTAGGAAAGAACAACCCAAAATCTCGCAAAGTGGAAATCATCCAAACTAACTGTGAGCAGTAGCTAGCAGCAGCTACATACTCAGCCTCAGTGGTCGAAAGAGCAACTCCAGATTGCTTTTGAGAAGACCAAGAGACAAGAGAAGAACTAAGAAACTGGCAAGTACCGGAAGTCGACTTGCGATCCAACCGGCACCCACCAAAGTCGGCATCCGAAAAGCCAGATAAATCAAGAGATGATGATGCTGAATAGTAAAGACCAAGATCGGGCGCATAAGTGAGATACCTGAAGATGTGCTTGACAGCCTGCCGATGAGACACGCGTGGTGAAGACTGAAAACGCGCGCAAAGTCCCACGGCGAACTGAATGTCCAGTCTGGTCGCCGTCAAGTACAGCAGCGAACCAATCATCCCCTGAAACTCTCTCTCATTGACCTTGACGCCGCTCTCGTCCTTGTCCAATCCTCCAGATGTGCCCATCGGGGTCATCTGCGGCTTCAACTCCCCACCAAAGTCAAATTTCTTAAGCATGTCATGAGTGTACTTACGTTGGTGGATGAAGGTGCCGTCCTTGGTCTACTTGATCTAGAGCCCTAAGAAATACTTGAGCTCACCCATGAGGCTCATCTCAAACTCGCTGTGCATCTGCTCAGAAAACTTGGACACGAGAGAGTCAGTAGTACCGCCAAAGATAATATCGTCCACGTAAATCTGAGCGACTAAGAAATTTGAAGCATCTCTGAGCAAGAAAAGAGTTTTATCCACAGAACCCATCATAAAGCCCTTCCCCAACAAAAATTGCTTTAACCAGTCATACCAAGCCCTGGGGGCTTGCTTCAACCCGTATAAAGCTTTTTGCAACTTAAAAACATGTCGAGGAAACTTAGGGTTCTCAAAACTGGGGGGCTGCCTAACATAAACTTCCTCCTCTATGAACCCGTTCTGAAAAGCACTCTTAACGTCCATTTGAAAAAGCTTAAAACCCTTCGAAGCGGCAAAAGCTAAGAGAATGCGAATGGACTCAAGACGGGCAACAGGGGCGAAAGTTTCTTCAAAATCAATACCCTCCTTCTGGCAAAAACCCTGTGCAACTAATCAAGCCTTGTTGCGCACCACAACCCCATCTTCACCTTGCTTGTTCTTGAACACCCACTTGGTGCCTATGGGGTTGCATCCTGGTGGCGGCTCAACTAGTGTCCAAACCCGATTGCGGACAAAGTTCTCAAGCTCTTCTTGCATAGCATTGATCCAATTAGTATCAGAAAGAGCATGAGAAACATCTCTGGGCTCAAGAGATGCAACAAAAGCAGATTCGGACAACACAGCAAGAGAGTTACCAGACGAACGCAAAGTCCTCTCAGTCAAATCAGTGATGATGAGATCTGAGGGGTGATCATGCTGAACTGCTCGGGTTCCTTGGTGATCTGAAGTCACCTCACCGGAGTCAGCAGCTGGCACCTCTGGACTCAACTGAGGGGGCTCGATCGAAGTGGAAGAAGTGATCAGAGGTCCGCGCTCATCCTTAGTCGAAGTCTCAGAAGATGTGGGCTCTGCAGGGAGTGCGGAAGGCCCACCCTCATTAGCGGCTGGAGTATCCTCATCTTCCTCGAAGATGGACACTCTGAGCTCACCATCAGAAGGCTCAAAAGAAGGAGTCAAAGAAGGCAAGGACTCATCAAAGGAAACCTCACAAGTCTCGACAAGCAGCTGGGATTCGAGGTTCCAAACACGGAAGCCTCGAGAATGCAAAGCGTACCCAAGAAAAACACTGTCCCAGCAACGAGACTCAAACTTGTCCAAATGCCCTCCCTTCTTGAGCACAAAGCACTTGCAGCCAAACGCTCGCAAGTGGCTCACTTTGGGCTATCTGCCAAACCGCAACTCGTATGAGGTCTTACCTAGGTAAGCTCTAAGGAAAATGCGGTTGGCCAGATAGCAAGCCGAGTTTATGGCTTCAGCCCAAAAACGCCAAGGAGTCATGTGCTCATCGAGCATCGTCCTGGCCATTTCGACTAGCGTGCGGTTCTTTCGTTCCACAACGCCGTTCTGTGGGGGAGTGTAAGGAGAAGAAAACTGATGGTCCAGACCCTGATCACTACAGAAGCTGGCGAACTGAGAGTTCTTGAACTCAGAGCCGTTGTCGGAGCGAATTGCTCGCATCCGACCATTGTTCTCATTCTTCAGCTTCAAAATCAGGTCATGAACAAACTAAAATGTTTCATCCTTAGACTCCAAAAAGAAAACCCACGAGAATCGAGAAAAGTCATCAACAATGACAAGCGCGTACCACTTCCCACCGACTAAACGTACCCGAGCTAGACCAACAGTGTCCAAATGTAAAAGCTCGCCCGGATACGAAGTCATCACCTGAGTCATAGGTGAGTAAGAAGCGGCAACCATTTTCCCATGATGACAGGGATGGCAAACTAGATCTTTCTCCATTTTAAGCTTGGGCAATCCTCGGATGAGGTCCATAGAGCTTAATCTAACTAGCAAATCAAAACTCAAATGACCTAACCTCCTATGCCACTTCCAGAGCTCGGAAGAAGATCCAGCAATCAAACATCGAGAAGGGCCAAAAGAACTAGAGAAGTCAATTCGAAAAACTTTACCGAATGGTAAAATCTGACAAATCAAAGACCCTCTAGAATCAAACACAGAAGAATTACCCTTCTTAAAACGCACTTCCAAACCATCCTCAAGAAATTGCAAAACAGAAATCAAATTGAAGTTCAAATTCTTAACCAAGGCAACATTCTTCAAAGAGAAATGATCTGAAATGCGAATTGAGCCAATGCCACTTACTTTCCCTTGACCACTGTTCCCGAAAGTGATGTACTCTTTGGAGCTCGGGGGAGTGAGACTGGAGAACCATCTACGATGTCCCGTCATGTGGCAAGAACATCCTGAGTCCATGATCCAAACGTCCTCCAGTCCCCGATCCTGCACAATCAGTGGCTGTAAGTGGGAGCAAATGGTCTAGCACCAGGATTAGCAAAAGAGCTAAACCAGTGTCGAGCCATCTGCTCAAAAGACAAAAAGCAGAAATCATTATGAGAGACCGGACCAAAACGCGGCTCAAAGCGCGGTCCTTGGTTCTGCCTAAAGCCTCGGCCACGAGGTCCAGGACCGTAGCCAAAACGGCCTAGAGTTCTGCCGGAACGACCACCACCAACTGGAGCACGGGCAAGAAAACCGTCTCCTCTACCACCACCTACACGACGCGGCCTGGCTTCCAGCCTCTCCCCGCGTCGAGGAACACACAGTCTACCACCCTGCTGTTAGAACTGCTCCTGACCACCACGAGCTCTCTCTGCTCTCTCAACCCGCTTCCTCCTGAAGCAAAACTCCACAAGATGCTCGTCTTTCTGACAGTACTCACAATGATAGGTGGGCTTCTTGGGATGTGGTTGAGGCTTAGGGTTCTTGGGCTTAGTGGTGATTGGTGTTGTCTTCTTGGGCTGAGAGGGTCCAGGAAGAGAGTCTAGAGAAGTGTGGAGGTGTTTGGGCTTGGGAACCCAGATAGGTTTCTTGGGTGGAGCTTTGGGTAGTTCATGGATCACTCCATCCTTGGGCTGACAAGCCTGGGAGGACTCAGTGGAGTGAGTCTTGGGGTATCTCTGCTCAAGAGTCATTTTACTCCAATCCACTGCCCGACTAATGGCACTCTCAAAGTCAGCCTTAGTGTAGGTGTAACCTACCCCAAACCCATCCTGCCTCTTGAACTGCTGGACCATCATGCCGAGCTGTGGCTCTCTGGCACTGATCCAACTCAAGATAGAACGGAGGTAAAAGTTCTCATTCTGAGAATCAGCTAGCTCCTCTCTCAAGGAAGCTAGAACCTCCACCTGAGACAAGCAGGTCTCACACTCGCTATCTACCTGGACAGACTTCTCGGCTTTCAGCTTGATCAACTCAAGTCTAAGAGACAGGCAGTTCTCACAGACAGTGGGTGGAACTGACAATGTCTCAAGCTCTAGCCTAGTCTGTGCAAGCTCAGCTCTCACTCTCTCCAAATCCCCCAAATGCTCACTGCCCTTGTCCTTCAGCTCAGCTAAGACAGCTAGATGAGATGGGCAATCAGCACATGGTGCGACGACAGTGCCTTGAGCATCTTTCAGCTCCAACTGAGCGCTTTCAAGCTCAGTGGCCAAAGCGTCCCTCTCATCAACCCTTTCTGTGTACCTGGACTTCAGAGTCGACAGGTCACACAGAAGCACCTCACACTTCGGGCACTCACTGCTATCACCCAAGCAGGGGGAAGAAGATAGACTCTCAATTCTTCCGTTGGCTATGGCAAGCTCACTCTCTAACTCATCTATCCTCTTCTTGGCCCCCCTAAGCAGTTTTTCCCGATATTATAACTCCTGACGATTGCTTTCAAGTAAATCAACAATTTCGCGTTCATAAGATGTTACCTTTTCGTTGTCGTCGTCGTCGGAGTCATCGGAGGAGCTCTTCTCTTCCTTATCCCCAAGAGCCATTGAGCAGAAGCTATTGCGGGATCTTCGGCGCTGGTGTGAGCGGCTCTTCGGTCTGTCCCCGAAAGCCATGAAGCAGAGGCCCGCCGGATCATCCTTGTCCTTCCCCTTCCTGATGACGATTTGTTCATCGCTTGAGCTCGATGAAGAGGAAGAAGACGTGGACTGCTTGGAGTAGCTCTTATCCATCTCGGCGAAGAAGGCCTTGTCGCGCTTCTTGTTCTCTCGCCGGTAGTCCTTTAGGGCCTTCTTGAAGAATCTAGTCTTCGGCTTGCCCTTGTTGAAGGAAGAGCTGTCGTGCTTGCCGGAGTCGTGGAAGCCACCACCGGTGCCCTTCTTGTGTCCATTGCGCTTGGGGCAGTCGGCGATGAAGTGTCCTGGATCACCACACTCAAAGCACTTGGATTTTGTGCCGTGTCTTTTGAACATTCTCTTGTCATAAACACGACGTGCCCGGTTGTTAAAAAGACACAAATCATCATCTCCCAAAGACTCCAGCTGGTCCTTAGTGATAGACATCAAAGAGAACCCAGCACAGCTCACAGAAGGATCAACAGAAGGTGTAGCAAGGGCCAGGGACTTTGATCCAGAGCCAGTGAGATTTGATCTCAGCTGGATATCAACCTCAGTGGCCTTCAACTTGCTAAACAACTCAGAAATGGTCAAGGTATCATAAGAAGTGCTCTCAACAATAGAGGATACCTTGATCTCCCAGATCTTTGGGTCCAAGGTATGGAGAACCTTGAGCGCCTGCTCGTTATCTGAGACTAACTGAGCACCCTCAGCCTTGTTGTCCTGAAGCTTGTTTATGATCGATTGAAAATGACCAAACAACGCTTCAACAGATTCACCCGGCTTCTGTGTGAATTTCTCATACTCACGCCGGTAGGTCTGATAGAGCCGAGCCTTGACCTGGGCTGTTCCCTCATGGTGTGCCTTGAGGGTAGCCCAGATCTCTCTCGCAGTGGAGAGATGGCTCACACGCTCAAACTCAGTGGGACCTAGACCAGAAAATAGAATGTTCACAGGTTTACTATTGCTCAGATGCTGGGCAATTATACCAGGAGTACCATGCTCAGCAACTGGCAAAATAACAAATGTATCGTGAACACAAATGTCCCAGATGTTCGAGCCTTGGCTCATAAGATAGGCTCGCATGTGAGTCTTCCAATAGTTATAGCCATAGGCTTCCAAGGACGGGACCTTGCCGGGAGATGTCATGATCACTACTGGGGTTTAGAACCGGTTAAGGTATGGAAAAACCCTAACCAGGCTCTGATACCACTTGTAGGACCGACAGTAGCAACCAGAGGGGGGGTGAATGGGCGCCTAAAAATTCTTTCGAATCAATGCCCTGCTTCCAACACCCAACGCACCTCAACAGACTAAGCAGCAGAGTATGAACAGAGAGCCTAAGTCTAAAAGTATCTAGCCTAGAAACATCAGGTGTCAAAATCAGAGAAACACCAAAGCAGTGCTAATAGGCAGATAAACAACACATTCAAGACATGGCAGATCAAACTTCTCAGTGAAATAATCTAAGTACATAGGGAATGAGATGAGAAGTTACTGTTCAAAATCTATCTCCTGTTCGAAACTTGGCGAAGCCTGCTTCGCTGGTCGAAGCCTGCTTCACTGGTCGAAGCCTGCTTCGGAGTTGCTTGTCGAAGTTGAGCGAAGGTTATCGTTGACGTGCCGAAGGTTTGTTTAGTCTTGCCTAGCTCGAGTGTAAATGCGAAGTATGCTTCGAAGCAAAGTATGACAGTGTCGAAGCTTGCTTCGAACAGTGTACTTCGAAGCCGATCCTTCGAACAGAGAGCTTCGAACACGATGCACAGAAAAACAACCTTCGAAAGATAAGCGAAGCCAAGCACACAACATCAAGACAAAAACGAGGCCTACACTCTACCTTCGAAGCTAGCTTGTTCGAGGTATGATGAACGAAGTTATTACTTTCGACCCGAAGACCAACTTCGAATGACAAGCTCCGAACATACACACTGTAACCCTTGGAAATGACAGTAGTAGTAAGATCTTAGAAATTACACGTCGAGCGAAGTATATCAGAGAGACAAGCTTCGAAGCCAACTTCGAAGCCTGTCAAAGTATTGGCTTCGAAAAGCTCGAGTCGGAGTACACCTTCGCCCAGACGGTCGAAGTATGTCAAGCTGACAGAGCACAAAACGTACTTTGAAAATAGAAACACAGTACACAAAGTGAAGTCGAAGTTCAAGCGAAGCCCTCGAGGATGTTAGATCGAAGCCTACCTCACGGAGCTGAGGGGCTTCGAACAGAGAGGGGGGCTTCGCCAGAAAACAGCCAGAAAAGGCAGTCAGTCCTGTCTACTTCGATCAAAAAGGCTACGTAGAAAAAGCAAAGCTAGTACTAGTGTACTGTTGCTACAGAGAGTAGTACTACTTACTACAGTGCACAAGAACTAGTACTCACGGGAAGAACAGAAGCAACAGAGAAGAAGAACCACGTTCAGGAATAAGAAGCAGCCGCACGTAGATAGAAACATTAAAGCCACAGAAATCACTGCACACCGAATGACATGAACAGAGAATAAATCTTCACAGCAACATGAAGAACAAATTAACTCACGGTGAACAGGAACAAAAGATGGCGGTGCATGAAGAGAACAGGAGAGAGAACGTGCAAGAGACAAAATGACCCAATAGAGTAATAAATGATTTCAGCAAAAGGGTGACCTAACCCTAGGGATTGGGGCCCTATTTATAGGCTGCCCAACACTTAGGAATATTCCACCAGCCCCTTAGGGTTTTTTACAGACGCTGAAATAAAGGAAAAGACTAAACTGCCCTTAGGATTTTTTACAGACTCGACTGACTGACTGTGGGCCTAGAGATACAGATGACTTATCCGGAAGCTAAGCTTTCGTAGCGACTACGACTTCTCTTCTGGACAGTCTGATACAAGATCGACGGTTGTCAGTTTTGCGCCGAAACTGACAAAGCCTCCACCGACTTTGCACCAAGTACCCGGATTGGGCCGGCCTAATTCTGCAGCTCTCTCAGCCCGGCAATCACTCACCGCCCGTGTACCTGAGTCAATCCTGGTCAACAGCCTAGTGGGTCTTCTGCTACTTCTGGCCCATGTACCCGGATTGGGCCTGCCCGACTTCGCAGCTCTCTCAGCCTGACAGTCACTCGCTGCCCATGTACCTGAGTCACACGCGGCCCATGAAACAGCAGATCTCCTCTCTTCTATAGTCCTCTTTGACTATCGTTGACAATGACTCATCACATCTGGAGCCATGAGGCCCACGCTATTCAGCATGGCTCCTCAGAGGGGGCTTCGCTGCGAACCCCGTTAGATGGACCGACCTTGCTAGGCCGATCGAGCCGGGCTTCGGCCAAGAGCCTAGCCGAAGCATGGGACTTACCTCCGCCAGGCTTCGGTGACCAAGTCTCTAGGATTTGGACTTCCTGAGACCCAACTCTGATGGTTATGGCTTCGGACTCCCTGACTTCGGCCTCCGCGTGCTCGCACCCTTCGGCTTTGCTCTACAGGGTCCGATTCAGAGGCACTACGGACAGTCGGTGGATGATGCCACCCTCCGCCGCATCTGTTTGCTCCTACCATCCATAATACTCCGAAGGAAAACAAGGCATAGTGTTAGATCGTGGAGGATACCCCGACCTAGATACGTTCGGAGCCCACGGGGTCACCGCCCAATCATACGGTGGAGGCATCGGTGGCTCTAGTGGCCTCTCCCAATGTGAGTCGAACCCGTTACCCGGAGGGGGGTTCGGTAGTGTTGATGGCAATTCGGACCACACCAGCGAAGGGTCCTACCAGACCGGAGGTATGTTCGGCCAGTACGGGCTGAACCCTCCAATCGGAGAGGTCCAACATAGTGCGGGGTTCGGCCATTGGGGGCCGAAGTTGTTGTGTAGGGACCCTGACCACTGGGGCTCGATGCTGCTATACGGGGGGTTCGGCCATTGCGGCTCGAAACCACCATGTGGGGCATCAGGACACTGCGGTCCGAAGCCTCCGTGCGGAGGGTCCGCCTACTTTGGTCCGAAGCCATCCTCCGAGGGTGTCGGATCCTTTGGCTACTTCATCTTCTGAGTGTGTGGACCAGTCTCCTTGGCCCTTCTTCGATGCTTACTCAACAGCATATTGTATGTCACCTTCGGCCTCTTGTGGGCCTTAGCCGAAGGTGTATTAATGTTCCGTTTCCACACTCCTACCTCGGGGTTCTTTGGAACGAGTGTGCGAGTGCGCGGTTCTCCAATAATCACGTCCTTCCCCTTAACCGACTCGGCCCGTTCTGGCCGAATCAACACCTTCTTCTCACCGAGGTCGACGGCGTTCTTTATCCAGCTTCATCTTCGGATTATGATCTATCTTTAATCGTCCTTCTATGGACGATTGTATCTGCCGTCGAAAAACATTGCAATCATTAGTATTATGCGAATGGGAATCATGCCACTTATAGTATGGATGCTTCTTTAACTCATCGGCAGGTGGAATGACTTGACCCTTAGGTAACTTGAGAAGCTGGCTTTTTAAGAGAAAATCAAATATTTTATCACACTTAGTTATGTCAAACGAGTACTTGACCTCACTAGGCCGATTCTTTGTGGGGGATGGTCGTAACTCGGAGCAGGTGACAGGTTTATTTCTAGCACTCCAGACCCATTCGGCCGCGTACATGTCAGTCGAATCCTCCTCCTCTGACTCCTCATCAGAGCATTCCATGATGTGTATTTCGGCCCTAGGCTTGCTAAACGTCTTAATGAACTTTTTATCTTTGGTTCGGCCTTCCTGGACTAGAGCCTGCTGCAAAACTTGGCTAACTTCTAAAAACTTTTGGTTATCTAACCTCTCTTTAATTTCGGAACGCAACCCGTTAAAAGCTAATTCCGACAAGTCCCTTTCTGAAATATTAAGACTAAAACATCGGTTTCTAGTATCCCTAAAATGCTTGATGTACTCAGAGGCGCTCTCATTAGATTTCTGCTTAACCGATGTCAAGTGCGAAAGCCTAAGTTCTGTTTCGCCTGTATAAAAATAATCATGGAATTTCCGCTCCAAATCATCCCACGTGTGGATGGAGTTCGGCGGGAGCGCCGAAAACCAAGTGAACACGGTGCCGGATAGCGAGAGAGAAAATAGTCTAACCTTTAGAGCATCTATCCCTCTAACTTCCACACACTGCGCCAAAAATTGACTAACATGCTCTAGTGTAGTCTTGCTACCCTCGCCACTGAATTTAGTAAATTCGGGGATTCTATAGCCACGGGGGTAGGGTACTGTATCATGATTATTGATCTTGATTTGAAAGTTGTGTATCTTTTTAGGATATTTTGAGTCAGTTTTACTTTCCTTCTTTATTTTTTATTGAGTCTTTTTGTGTGCATTCATATCATGCATAATCATCAATCACATTTTGAGCTTGCTTCTGTTATATGATTAATCTGCTTTACTTTCTCTAGCTAGTATATGTTTTTGATTACTTGTCGATGATCATGTTTTGTTTCAGTTCACATGATATATCTGATATTTTTCATAAGCATGGCTTTTATGCTTTTAAAATTGAAAAATGATCACCATTGCTTCTGGTAACTAGCATGTGTAGGCTGAATGCTTTCGCTATCTTTTACATACCTTGTAGCTAGATCCTTACTTAGATGCAGATATGCAACTTGGACATCCATATGCGTTAAATATGAAAAATATGCTATAAAAATGATAAAAATTCAGAAAAATGAAAAGTTTACGCATTTTTATGACTATTAGAAAAGATCCAGGTGGGTTTGCTTTGTCGCATTGCATTGTTCTGAACTGCTTACCATAGCACTTTGGTATGAACTAGGACGGTGTAATGTATGCCAAGACCAATGTCTTAAGCTTCTGATGGTCCAGTTCTGGCATAGGCTTGACTTGGTCGGTTAGCATAAGGTTTGACATGCAAATAACCCCTGGTAGAAATGAAAAATTAAGAAGGACAAAGAAAAAGTCTAGAAAATTTAAAAAGATGACAAGTTTGCTGAAGCACTTTGTTTTGGACAATGCTTATCTTGGTAGATATCAGTAGTTTTTGCATCTCATGCTTTACTTTGCTTGTCAACTAGAAAATGTGGTGATGCTTTTGTTTGCAAAAATCAAAAAATGTGTGCTATTGACTCACTTTAGATATCATCTGTTGCACTAATCATGTCATGTATCTTAGACAGTATATCTTTTGCTATACCTGTTAGATGGTGTAATTGCAGTTAATCATATCTAAGAAGCATGCTTTTTACACTCCACCTGCACCCCATTTGCATTCATGGCATATTTTGAGGGGGAGCTGCATTTTAGGGGGAGTTTGTGTCTATGTCTCTTTAGAGTGCATTTAGTCTCACTTGATGAGTTCAATTGTCAACAAGGGGGAGAAATTTTGGAGTTTAGGGGACATTTTTAGCTTTCTCTGGGATTTATTTCAGGGGGAGTTCCTTGTTGGTAATTCTGAGATTTGCACTTGTTTTTGAGTCTTTGTTTTTGGTTAACCATAATGACCATTTTTTCTTCCTTGTTGGTAATTCTGAGATTTGCACTTGTTTTTGAGTCTTTGTTTTTGGTTAACCATAATAACCATTTTTCTTGCTTCTGTTTGGCTTTTGGTCATTAGGATTAAACTTTTATTTTCTTTCTTCTATTTTCTTTTGCCTTTGTTTTTCTGTTTCCACATGTTTTGCAGGTTCTGGAGATGAGCTGAAAAGGGTGTTGGCAATGCACTCATCAAGGGGGAGATTGAGAAACCATGTTGAAGAATATTTTTTTGATATTCCAGATGTGATGAGTGATTGTCAACGGAAGTCAAAGGAAGGGAGATAAGAAGACATGCCGTGTCTGAGGCGCGTGTGACTCAGGTACACGGGCAGCGAGCGACGGCCGGGCAGAGGAGCCGCGGAGTCGGGCTGGCCTAATCCGGGTACATGGCTAGGAGCGGCAGATGATCCACCGGTCTGTTGACTAGGTTTGACTTAGGTATACGGGCGGCGAGCGATTGCCGGGCTGAGGAAGCTACGGGGTCGGGTCGGCCCAATTCGGGTACCCGGTGCGAAGACGGTGGACGCTTTGTCAGTTTCGGCGCAAAACTGACAATCTATGATTAATTCATTTTTAGGATATTAATATTTAGTTTTTAAGTTTAGAATGTTTTATTTGAGTCAAGTGATTTTTTAAGAATATTTTAGTAATTTTCGGAATTTATTTTAGAGTCAGTTATTTTACTCGAGGATAAATTAGTCATTTCATGTATTAGGATTTGCCTATAAATAGGCCCCTATCTCCCCTGGGGATAGACGACTGTTTTGTTCTAAGATCAATCTACAATCTACAGTTCAACTTTTCACGTTTCTTCTACCTTCCGCTGGTGCCTCCGTTCCTGGTTGAAATCCCACAGCCATTGAATTTTGCCTCTGGTTTTTTCTTGATTCCACCGTTTTTCCTGGGAAACACTATTCCCGTTTTTTTTTCTTTTGGCTGTCTTCGGTTTTCCGCTGTGTGCAGGGTGCACTTGACTTGGCGCTTGTGCGGAGCGGCTGGCGGGCTAGAGTCCCAGCGTGAAATCTTTGGCGTGGAGCAGCGCACGCAGCATCCAGGCAGTAGGCACAGCAAACGCACGCAGCCTCCAGGCGTCGGCGGAGAGTTCCACATGGCGGGCCCCACGCGGCTGTTCTTCGGCGGCAAAAGAGGCAGCGCAAGACCGCCTGCGTGGGAGCAGCGGCTGAAGTGAGCGGGCCCCACAGGCAGGACTTCCACGGCGAAACTTTTCACGGCGACAAGTTTTTTCCTTTTTGCACAGATACATGCAGCGAACGGCGTAAGGGTAATCTGTTTTGATCTCCTATTTTACTGTTAGGTTAAGTGAGACGATAATCATCTTTTTTAATTAGCTGAAAATCTGATTATCAATTTCGGGATTAATTTTTATCTGCTAAAATATTGTTAGTGCGCGCATATTTTTATTTAAATATTTTTAATCTGCTCATAAAAAAATTATTATTTCTAGTCGTAGTAACATTTTTATTCTAGATTTACATAAAATGTTTTAGGTTTATTTCTGAATTTAATTTTTAATGATCCATGTTTTATTCATTTGATTAGTAGTTTATTTCTAGACTGAAATATAAATATTTCGTGACTGTTTTCTAGGTGTTTTTATTTACTGCAGTATTTTTATTTAGATTATTTTAATATCATTTTAATTAGGACACTGGTCAATTTTTTAAAGCTAGACAACTGAAATTCATGAAATTTTCTTTGCAAATATTATTTGTCTAGTCAAGTTCATTTGGGTGGTGGGATTAAAATATAGTTTAGCAAGAATTTTTTAGGCGCCCATTCACCCCCCCCTCTGGTCGCTACTTTCGGTCCTACAAGTGGTATCAGAGCAAGGTTTGGTTTTTCTAATATCTTAACCGATTCTAAACCTAGGTAGTGACCATGACGTCTTCTGGCAAAATCTCGTCCCTAGAGGCTTTTGGCTACACTTATTGGAAGACTCGCATGCGAGCATACCTTATGAGCCAGAGCTCGGACATATGGGAGATTTGTGTTTATTCTAACTTCACCATAATGACTATTGTTGTGGATACTGCTGAAAATGTAATTACCCAGCATCAAAATAATAGTAAGGCAGTGAATATTTTATTTTCTGGTCTAGGTCTTAGTGAGTTTGAGCGTGTTAGCCATCTCATCACTGCTCGTGAGATCTAGGCTACCCTCCAGGCACACCATGAGGAGACAGCTCAGGTCAAGGCTAGGCTATATCAGACCTACCGGCGTGAGTATGAGAATTTCTCACAGAAGCCGGGTGAGACAGTTGAGGCTTTGTTTGGTCGCTTTCAATCGATCATTAACAAGCTACGCGTTAACAAGGCCGATGGTGATCAGCTGGTCTCAGATCATGAACAGGCGCTTAAGGTACTTCATACTTTAGACCCTAAGATTTGGGAGATCAAAGTTTCTTCCATTGTTGAGAGCACGTCTTATGATACCTTGACCATCATAGAGCTTTTTAGTAAGCTCAAGGCCTCAGAGGTCGATATCCAGTTGAGATCAAATCTCACTAGTTCTGGGTCAAAGTCTCTGGCGCTTGCGACACCATCTGCTGATCCTAATGCCATGAGTTGTACTGTTTTTTCCTTGATGTCTATCTCCGAGGAACAACTTGATTCACTAGGAGATGATGATCTGTGCTTGTTTAACAATCGGGTGCGACGTGTGTATGATAAGCGAATGTTTAAGAGACACGGCACAAAATCTGGATGCTTTGAGTGTGGTGACCCAGGTCATTTCATCGTCGACTACCCCAAGTAGAAGAATTACAAGAAGGGAACCGGTGGCAACTCCTACAACTCCGGTAAGTACGACAACTCCACGAAGGGCAAGACCAAGACAAGATTCTTTTGAAAGGCTCTGAAGGATTACATGCGTGAGAACAAGAAGCGAGACAAGACCTTCTTCGCCGAGATGGAGAAAAGATACTCCAAGAGATCCTCGTCTTCCTCCTCGTCTTCAAGTTCTAGTGATGAAGAGATCATGATCAGGAAGGGAAAGGACAGGGACAATCCAGCGGGCCTCGGTTTCATGACCTTCGGGGACAAGCCGAAGAGTCGCTCACGTCACAGCCGAAGACCCCACAAGAGCTTCTGCTCAATGCCTCTTGGGGAGAAGAAATAAAAGAACTCCTCCGACGACTCCGATGACGACGACGATGAGAAGGTATCATCCTATGAACAAGAAGTTGTTAATTTATTAGAGCAGAACTGTCAGGAGTTGAATTATAGGGAGAAACTGCTTAGAGGGGCTAAGAAGAGGATAGATGAGTTTGAGAGTGAGCTTGCCACGGCAAATGGCAAGATTGAGAGTCTGTCTTCTTCCCATAGTGGAGAGTGCCCTAACTATGAGGTGTTGTTGTGTGACCTGACGACTCTTAAGTCCAGGTACACAGAGAGAGTAGATGAGAGAGACGAATTGGCCACTGAGCTTGAGAGCGCTCAGCAGGAGCTAAAAGATGCTCATGCCATTATCGTCGCACCTTGTGTAGACTGTCCATCCCATTTAGCTAGTATAGCTGAGCTGAGAGCCAAGAGTGATGAGTAGTTGAGTGAGTTAGCTAGAGTGAGAGCTGAGTTGGAGCAGACTAAGCTAGAGCTTGAGACCTTGTTAGTTCCACCCACTATTTGCGAGAACTGCTTGTCCATTAGAATGGAGTTGATCAAGCTAAAAGTTGA
The DNA here is from genome assembly GCA_019279435.1 of Zizania palustris. Lineage (NCBI taxonomy): Eukaryota > Viridiplantae > Streptophyta > Magnoliopsida > Poales > Poaceae > Zizania > Zizania palustris. The sequence goes on along the minus strand of JAAALK010000079.1, from coordinate 38,034,808 downwards.
GAAGTATGTTGAAGTTGATAAAGAGTGTGAGATCTGCTTGTCTCAGGTGGAGGTGTTAGCTTCTTTGAGAGAGGAGCTAGCTGATATTCAGAACGAGAACTTTTACCTCCATCAGATCCTGAGTTGGATTAGTGCCAAAGAGCCACAGCTCGGCATGATGATCCAGTAGTTTAAGAGACCGGATGGGTTTGGGGTAGGCTACACCTACACCAAGGCTGACTTTGAGAGCACCATTAGCCGAGCAGTGGAGTGGAGTAAGATGACTCACGAATAGAGATATCCCAAGACTCACTCTACTGAGTCCTTTAAGGATAGTCAGCCCAAGGATGGAGTGTTCCAAGAACAACCTAAAACTCCATCTAAGAAGCAAATCTGGGTCCCTAAGCCTAAAACTCTTCACACTTTTCTTGATTCTTTACCTGGACCCTCTCACACCAAAGATGATACACCAAACACCACCAAGCCTAATATTCCCAAGCCTCAACCACATCCTAAGAAGCCTACCTATCACTGTGAGTTTTGTTAGAGAGACGGGCATATTGAGGAGTTTTGCTTCAGGAGGAAGCGGGTTGAGCGAGTAGAGAGAGCTCGAGGTGGGCAGGAGCAGTTCTACCAGCAGGGTGGTAGACAGAGAGTTCCTCGACATAGAGAGAGGCTAGAGGCCAGGCCACGTCATGTAGGTGGTGGTAGAGGAGACGGTTTTTATGATCGTGCTCCGGAGGGTGGTTTTCGTTCCGGTAGAGTTCCAGATCGTTATGGATATGGTTTTGGACCTCGTGGCCGTGATTTTAGGCAGAACAGAGGACCTCGCTTTGATCCACGTTTCGGTCCAGACTCATATGATTCCTTCTGCTTTCCTACATACGAGCAGATGTCTCAACACTGGTTTAACACCTTTGCCAAACCTAGCGTTGGACCGTTTGTTCCCACTCATGATTATTGATTTTGATTTGAAAGTTGTGTATCTTTTTTAGGATATTTTGAGTCAGTTTTACTTTCCTTCTTTATTTTTTTATTGAGTCTTTTTGTGTGCATTCATATCATGCATAATCATCAATCACATTTTGAGCTTGCTTCTGTTATATGATTAATCTGCTTTACTTTCTCTAGCTAGTATATGTTTTTGATTACTTGTCGATGATCATGTTTTGTTTCAGTTCACATGATATATCTGATATTTGTCATAAGCATGGCTTTTATGCTTTTAAAATTGAAAAATGATCACCATTGCTTCTGGTAACTAGCATGTGTAGGCTGAATGCTTTCGCTATCTTTTACATACCTTGTAGCTAGATCCTTACTTAGATGCAGATATGCAACTTGGACATCCATATGCGTTAAATATGAAAAATATGCTATAAAAATGATAAAAATTCAGAAAAATGAAAAATTTACGCATTTTTATGACTATTAGAAAAGATCCAGGTGGGTTTGCTTTGTCGCATTGCATTGTTCTGAACTGCTTACCATAGCACTTTGGTATGAACTAGGACGGTGTAATGTATGCCAAGACCAATGTCTTAAGCTTCTGATGGTCCAGTTCTGGCCTAGGCTTGACTTGGTCGGTTAGCATAAGGTTTGACATGCAAATAACCCCTGGCAGAAATGAAAAATTAAGAAGGACAAAGAAAAAGTCTAGAAAATTTAAAAAGATGACAAGTTTGCTGAAGCACTTTGTTTTGGACAATGCTTATCTTGGTAGATATCAGTAGTTTTTGCATCTCATGCTTTACTTTGCTTGTCAACTAGAAAATGTGGTGATGCTTTTGTTTGCAAAAATCAAAAAATGTGTGCTATTGACTCTCTTTAGATATCATCTGTTGCACTAATCATGTCATGTATCTTAAACAGTATATCTTTTGCTATACCTATTAGATGGTGTAATTGCAGTTAATCATATCTAAGAAGCATGCTTTTTACACTCCACCTGCACCCCATTTGCATTCATGGCATATTTTGTGGGGGAGCTGCATTTCAGGGGGAGTTTGTGTCTATGTCTCTTTAGAGTGCATTTAGTCTCACTTGATGAGTTCAATTGTCAACAAGGGGGAGAAATTTTGGAGTTTAGGGGACATTTTTAGCTTTCTCTGGGATTTATTTCAGGGCGAGTTCCTTGTTGGTAATTCTAAGATTTGCACTTTTTTTGAGTCTTTGTTTTTGGTTAACCATAATGACCATTTTTTTCTTCCTTGTTGGTAATTCTGAGATTTGCACTTGTTTTTGAGTCTTTGTTTTTGGTTAACCATAATGACCATTTTTTTCTTACTTCTGTTTGGCTTTTGGTCATTAGGGTTAAACTTTTATTTTCTTTCTTCTATTTTCTTTTGCCTTTGTTTTTCTGTTTCCACATGTTTTGCAGGTTTTGGAGATGAGCTGAAAAGGGTGTTGGCAATGCACTCATCAAGGGGGAGATTGAGAAACCATGTTGAAGAATATTGTTTTGATATTCTAGATGTGATGAGTTATTGTCAACGGAAGTCAAAGGAAGGGAGATAAGAAGACCTGCTGTGTCTGAGGCGCGTGTGACTCAGGTACACGAGCAGCGAGCGACGGCCGGGCAGAGGAGCCGCGGAGTCGGGCTGGCCTAATCCGGGTACATGGCTAGGAGCGGCAGATGATCCACCGGTCTGTTGACTGGGTTTGACTCAGGTATACGGGCGGTGAGCGATTGCTGGGCTGAGGAAGCTACGGGGTCGGGTCGGCCCAATTCGGGTACCCAGTGCGAAGACGGTGGACGCTTTGTCAGTTTCGGCGCAAAACTGACAATCTATGATTAGTTCGTTTTTAGGATATTAATATTTAGTTTTTAAGTTTAGAATATTTTTATTTGAGTGAGGTGATTTTTTAAGAATATTTTAGTAATTTTCGGAATTTATTTTAGAGTCAGTTTATTTTACCCAAGGGTAAATTAGTCATTTCATGTATTAGGATTTGAATATAAATAGGCCCCTATCTCCCCTAGGGATAGACGACTATTTTGTTTTAAGATCAATCTTCAATCTAATGTTCAACTTTTCGCGTTTCTTCTACCTTCCGCTGGTGCCTCCGTTCCTGGTTGAAATCCCGCAGCCATTGAATTTTGCCTCTGGTTTTTTCTTGATTCCACCGTTTTTCCTGGGAAACACTATTCCCATTTTTTTCTTTTGGCTGTCTTTGGTTTTCCGCTGTGTGCAGGGTGCGCTTGACTTGGCGCTTGTGCGGAGTGGCTGGCGGGCTAGAGTCCCAGCGGGAAATTTTTGGCGTGGAGCAGCGCACGCAGCATCCAGGCAGCAGGCACAGCAAATGCACGCAGCCTCCAGGCGTCGGCGGCGAGTTCCACATGGCGGGCCCCACGCGGCTGTTCTTTGGCGGCAAAAGAGGCAGCGCAAGACCGCCTGCGTGGGAGCAGCGGCTGAAGTGAGCGGGCCCCACGGGCAGGACTTCCACGGCGAAACTTTTCACGGCGACAAGTTTTTTCCTTTTTGCGCAGATACATGCAGCGAACGACGTAAGGGTAATCTGTTTTGATCTCCTATTTTACTGTTAGGTTAAGTGAGACGATAATCATCTTTTTTAATTAGCTGAAAATCTGATTATCAATTTCGGGATTAATTTTTATCTGCTAAAATATTATTAGTGCGCGCATATTTTTATTTAAATATTTTTAATCTGCTCATAAAAAAATTATTATTTCTAGTCGTAGTAACATTTTTATTCTAGATTTGCATAAAATGTTTTAGGTTTATTTCTGAATTTAATTTTTAATGATCCATGTTTTATTCATTTGATTAGTAGTTTATTTCTAGACTGAAATATAAATATTTCGTGACTGTTTTCTAGGTGTTTTTATTTACTGCAGTATTTTTATTTAGATTATTTTTAATATCATTTTAATTAGGACACCGATCAATTTTTTAAAGCTAGACAACTGAAATTCCTGAAATTTGCTTTGCAAATATTATTTGTCTAGTCAAGTTCATTTGGGTGGTGGGATTAAAATATAGTTTAGCAAGAATTTTTTAGGCGCCCATTCACCCCCCTCTGGTCGCTACTTTCGGTCCTACATCCACCGAAGGGTGTCTGATGACCTCCAAAACTGATCTCTCAGCTCCGGATACCTCCTGCGAAGTAGCTCCAAACGTGCGAACCTGCAACAGAGATAATTCGAAGTTCCAATTCGGCCTGAGGACCGAATTTTGCTAAGTGTTGCACTAGTTGCAAAGGTAGCAATCTATTACACAGATTAGCGGATACTTCATAGGCGAAGTAACAAGGCGATAGCAATCTATTACGTAGATTAATGGATACTTCACAGGCGAAGTAACAAGGGTTACCACTGTTCCGTAGCGGCCGACGGAGGGCTTCCAGGCAAACCCACGAAGAGGTACAGGAAAATAAAAGTAAAGTAAATGCAATCAACGCATGGGCTTTGGTTTGGTTTGAGTTGGGGGGTCTTCTCACGCCGGCCTTGCCCCTCTATTTATAGGGGTTTAATTCCTAATCTAATCTGCTATTAATCCAGCTAGATAGAGATAAAGATTGAGCTGGCAACGCATCCAATTCTATCTCTGTCGAAGTGGGCTTCGACTAGGCCCGTCGAGGCCTGCTCCTTGGGCCGAAGCTTCGGTAGCGTGGGCCTCCGAAGGCTTCCTGGCCAAAGCCCATGGGCTGGCTAGAGGCTTTCGGAGCCCATAGCTTAACGTACTTCGGCCCTATAGGGCTTCGGACAGACCCTGGACATGTGTATTTTCGGCCCAAATCATCAAAATTGATATTTTGATGATCTAGCCATTAATGCCATTTTTGCTATCAACAGAAAGCTGTCTTGACATCCATCTGCCATATCTCATAATCTTAAAATACGACAATAGCTAGGATGATCTGAATAGACTTAAGCATAGCGACATGTGAAAACATTTCATTATAATCAATACCTTGAATTTGTCTGAAAACTTTCGCCATCAATCGTGCCTCATATATGTGAACATTTCCATCAACGTCTATCTTTTTCTTGAATATCCATTTACACTCAATAGTTTTTACACCATTGGGTGGATCAACCAAGTTCCAAACTTGGTTAACTCGCATGGACTCCAACTCAGATCCAATGGCTCCAAGCCATTTCTCAGAGTCTGGTCCCATCACTGCTTTCGCATAGGTCTTGGGCTCATCGTTGTCCAACAACAACATGTCGTGATGCCTAGTGGTCAAGAACATGTATCTCTCTGGCGCATGGACTACTTTCCCAGACCTTCGTGGGGATGGCGCATGTACAACAGGCTCCGCAACACTTTGCTCATCCTATTGTTGTTCGGTGGGATCTGGAACATTTTCCAGTGGCTCTCAAACCTCTTCAAGATGCACCATTCTCCCACTAACTCCTTTTGAGAGAAACTCTTTCTCAAGGAATACACCATTCCGAGCGACAAACACTTTGTCCTCTTCTCTATTATAGAAATAGTATCCTTTGGTTTCCCTAGGATACCCCACAAAGAAGCACTTGTCAGACTTAAGACTAAGCTTGTCAGACATCATACGTTTGACATACGCCTCACATCCCCAAATCTTTAGAAAAGACAAACTGGGACACCTCCCAAACCACATCTCAAATGGCGTCTTCTCTACTGACTTAGATGGAACTCTATTAATCATGAAAGTTATTGTTTCTAGAGCATGACCCCAAAAGGATAATGTGACTCATCATGGACTACACCATGTCCAACAAAGTGCGGTTTCTCCACTCGGACACCCCATTCCATTGAGGCGTGCCGAGTGGAGTCAGCTGTGGAACAATTCCACACTGCTTCAGACGATCACTAAACTCATGGCTCAAATATTCACCCCCACGACCTGATCGTAGAAATTTAATTGTCTTGTCCGTATGATTTTTGTGCCTCATTCTAGAACTCCTTGAACTTTTCAAATGATTCCCACATATGCCTCATCAAGTAGATATAGCCATATCTATTAAAGTTATCGGTAAAAGTAATAAAGTATTAAAGTCCTTTCCTAGCCGTGTGACTCATTGGACCACACACATTAGTATGTACTATGGCCAATAGCTCACTCGCCCTCTCACTTTGTCCCGTGAAAAGCATCTTTGTCATTTTTCCAAGTAAGCAAGACTCGTATGTGTCATATGATTCAAAATCAAATGACTTTAAAAGTCCTTCACTATAGAGCTTCTACACGCGCTTCTCATTTATATGACCCAAATGACAATGCCAGACATAGGTGGGATTCAAATCGTTGAGTCGTTGTTTCTTAGTACTAATGTTGTAAACGTGTGCATTGTCAAGACTCAGAATATACAATACATTCACTAATGGACAAACACCATAGAGCATGCCATTCAAAAATATTGAACAACTCTTGTTCTTTATTATGAATTCAAAACCATATTCCTCTAAACATGAAGAAGAGATAATGTTTCTGCTTAAGGCGGGAATGAAATAACAATGATTTAACTCCAAAACTAATCCTAATGGTAGCGACAGTGAATAAACATCGACGGCCAATGCTACAATCTTTGCACCATTCCCGGCGTGGATATCCAGCTCACTTCCCTTCTTGCTCCTCTGCTCTTCTAGGTACACCTTGCAATTGCGCTTCCAATGCGCAGGCTTGTGGCAATAGTGGCACACATCAGAGTTGGCAGGACCAGACCTAAACTTTCCAGTCAATTTGGACTTCGCACTGGAGATCACATCTGTAGTCTTAGTGTGACGCCCCGATTTACCAAATCGGAACATTATTGAATTTCCATAGAAAAACAATAATAACAAGAGGTTCATCATGCGACGACATACATACGGGCAATCATTCGTGGTTCGCAGACCACATTATTACATAAGAGTATGAGTACAAAAAGTACTCAACAAGCCACCACGAATGCAATAATAATGCAGGATAATAACAAAGGAAGGATACTGGCTAAAAGTGCGGAAAAGTACATTTTTCAGTTATAGCATTTAGTGAAGTCAAATTTTATCATGCGGAATATTAAACATGAACAACATAATATCATTTAACTCGAGAAGTACATTTTCCCTCCTCGCTCAACAGTCCTTACATGCCAAGTCATCATGCACATTCACCAAAAATAAACTAAATGTGGGATGTCACGCACCCGCCCTTGACCGTGGGCTCGGCTTTTCGAAAAGATTTAAACTCTGATCAGAGGTGTACCATTGTATCCACAAGGCATGCACTCATCCAATACACCAAAGTGTAACGAGATGACCCATATCACGGGAACTCGTGCCAAAACCTCAGCATGAAATGCTCCAAGTGATAATCACCCGCTCTAGGTTTCGCCGGCGCGCCAGGCCACATCCCGGCTAACGTCGCACCCCCTTTTGCGCCACATCGGTACAAGCCACCCGTAGGTGCTGCTTGACCCATCTCCAAGTGGTGCCTCAAATTGGAACACTCCATACCTTAGTTAGGACTTACCCACTAGACTTGTGGTTAGTATGGAATTGTATTGCAAAGGATCCCACAGATCAGTCCTTATAGTGCCCCGGGTGCTACCGACCAATGCCCTAGCTTGCACCCGGAACCCACCATGCATACACTTAACCATAACTCTATCACCAACAGAATTCCAGGGATAAGAATAAACGGGGATCATATAGTAGATTCCAAATTGCTACGACTCATTTTTAACCTATAGCAATTGTGTCGATTCTGAATTCGATGTCCCGCTTGGGAGGCATTCCAGGCAGGTCTTCCGGGAAAACGTCCATGTATTCTCTGACAACGGGCACTTCCTCTAGGGCTAGCGAGTGAAGGGATACCCTGCTAGATCCACGGTTGGTCATCTGAAAAGTGATGGCTTCGCCTCCGGAACTGGTCACGGTGACGAACTTGCTGGCGTAGTCAATTACTCCCTTGTGCTTCATCAACCAGTCCATCTCTAGGATGAGGTCGAGTCCGGTGCACTCGATGAGAACCGACTCGGCCCAGAATAGTACCCCTTGGATCTTTATCCTTACCTTCGGGCTGAACAAGTTAGCTAGGGTTCTCTTGCCGGGGGTGGCAATCATCATGGGGGCAGGCAGAGGGAGTACTTCCAAGTCATTTGCTTTCACAAAGTCTTTGGATATGAAGGAATGTGTTGCCCTAGAGTCAAATAGTACTATTGCAGGTATGGAATTCACGGTGAACATACCGAGTACGACTTTGGGAGCCTCCTGAGCTTCCTCTGCGCTGATGTGGTTGACGCGGGCACGAACTGCTTGGTTGGGCACCGTGCCTTGGGGCTGCTTGGGGTGAGGACACTGGTGCGAGTAGTGCCCTTCCTTCTAGCAGTTGAAGCAGACGACCGGCTTTCCGTTGCGGTCCCTCATGATCGGGGCCTTGGCGGCGGGCGGCGGCTGAGCGGCCAGAACTGGTGGAGCGTGGCGGGGATGCCCTACATTGGATCCACTGGCGACATGTGGCGGCCTGTAGACGGGCCGAGGATGGTAGGCGGGTGTCGGCGGCGGAGAGACGAAGCGGGGCCTCTGAGGGTTCGCTTGATGATGCTTGAACGCGATCATCTTCCTCTTCTTGAGGTCCAGCTTGTTTTGCTCAGTCTCTTGGATGAGCGCTTTATTCACCAACCACTAGAAGTCGGCGTAGTCGGTGGCAACGAGCTGGATGGAGAGCTCATCCTTAAGTCCCTGGAGGAACTTAGCCTGATGGAGGGCGTCGTTCCGCACTTCTTCTGGCGCGTAGCGGGCCAGACGATTGAATTCATGGAGGTACTCCATGACGGTTCGGCTCCCTTGCTGCAGGTCCCGGAATTCCTATTGCTTGACCGCGACGACCCCGACAGGGATGTGGGTGGCGCAGAAGGCGATGGTGAACTCTGCCCAAGTCACCTCGTGGTCCTCCGTCTGGGACTCACGATAGTTGTCCCACCACTCCGTGGTGGGACCCTGGAGTTGGTGAGTGGCGAACGCCAATCTCTCCCGGTCGGTGCAGGGGAGGAGGTCCAACTTCTTCTCAATGGTCTGGAGCCAATCTCCGGCTTCCATGGGGTTTGTTGTGCTGGAGAAGATAGGGGGTCACACGCGCAAAAACTCCGAGAGTTGAGGCGTGGGTGCGGGGGCTGGTGCACATGGGATGGGCTCCACGTTCTGTTGTTGCAGCCGGTCCAACTGTGCCTGTTGGTGCTACATTTGAGTGAGGAGGGTGGTGATCAGCTGGTTTTGATTTGCCATCATCTCCACAAAGGTGGGATGGTTGGCGGATGGTGGCCCAGTCTGACATTGGCCCGTTGCGCCCCAGTTGGGCACAACACTTTCGAGCAGACCGTTGCTTGCCCCTTCTCCATTGTTGGACCCGGTGTTCTGGTTGTCGGCCATCTTCTGAGCACATAATATTTTTAGTCATAAGAGAACAACTTCAAAATACGCTTTACCAAAAAAACAGCCTAGAGGGACTCATATATATAAGTGGTAAAAGAATGTTCATTACATCAAGTTATTATTTTAATCCAACCCACAACACAAGCTGTTGCAGGTGGTACCACATCCACAAAATTATTTAAACATCAATCAACGAGAACTATCGCCTACTCACCATATGGGGCGGTCTCCGTGCTCTCGAAACCACGAGGGTCCTGAGGGACAGTGGGCTCAAGAAAGTTCTCGATGATAGGGTCGGCGACGATGGCGGGGCGTGAAGCAGGGGCGTTGGAGATGGACGGTCTGGCGGTTGTGGGGTGCGGTGGGATCCTCTTGGGGCGAGGGGCGGGCTCGCGGATGGGCTTCTTCCTCCTCGGAACGAGGGGAATCATTTCCGCAATGTCCTTCTGCAGTTGTATAATCTTACGCTGCAGCTCACCATTTTGTTGGATCAAGCTCTTCATCTCCTAACGAAGAAACTCAACCGCCTCGTGGTGCTCTTCGGCGTCAAGCATGGCCTCGGTATGGAGGTCGTCCATGGCATGGAGAAGACGCGTCTGCCGGGCCATGACCGGATCGTGATCGGAGTGGACTCCGATGTAGATGCTGCGGGGGCACCGGGAGTGCGCTTCGGCACTAGCCGGAAGGACGAGTTCTGAAGACGATCATCGTAGATCATCCTCAGCTCCACGAGGGCTTGGAGGGCGACGCGTTGGCACGCGACGTCAAAGGCCAGGCCCCCAAGCGCTGCCGTGAAGAATGGCAGGTGATCGCCGGACTCATGGATGGTGAGGGAGACGTCACATGGTCCCACGAACTCCTCCATGTAGACGCCATGGAACTCGGGCTCGAAGAGGAACCCAAGGAAGGTCACCATCATCCGGAGCTCCCGGACAAAGCCCTCGAAGTGGCAGCAGAAACTATGGACTTGGTAGACTGGCATCTACAAAAACAACAAGTTGAAGGGAAGTAAGGGAATGAACAAAGTTATAAAGTAGGTTTTCGCGAAATAGATTTTATCAAAACTAAGTACTAGGCTGGTCCGTTTGGCTTCCTACAGTCAAGTCGGCTCTGATACCATCTTGTGACATCCCGATTTACCAAATCGGAACATTATTGAATTTCCATAGAAAAACAATAATAACAAGAGGTTCATCATGCAACGACGTACATACGGGCAATCATTGGTGGTTCGCAAACCACATTATTACATAAGAGGAAAAATAAAAGAAACAACGAAAATAAACAGCATGACGAACGTCTTCTTCAGGATCTTCTTCTTGACTGGGTCGCTACTCCATACCATCTTCCTCATAGTAGGCAGCCTCTGAAGTGTGTGTCCAACGGCTATGAGTACAAAAAGTACTCAACAAGCCACCACTAATGCAATAATAATGCAGGATAATAACAAAGGAATGATAATGGCTAAAAGTGCGGAAAAGTACATTTTTCAGTTATAGCATTTAGTGTAGTCAAATTTTATCATGCGGAATATTAAACATGAATAACATAATATCATTTAACTCAAGGAGTACGTTTTCCCCCCTCGCTCAACAGTCCTTACATGCCAAGTCATCATGCACATTCACCAAAAATAAACTAACTGTGGGATGTCACGCAACCCGCCCTTGACTGTGGGCTCGACTTTTCGAAAAGATTTAAACTCTGATCAGAGGTGTACCATTGTACCCACAAGGCACGCACTCATACCATACACCAAAGTGTAACGAGATGACCCATACCACAGGAACTCGTGCCAAAACCTCAGCATGAAATGCTCCAAGCGATAATCACCCACTCTAGGTTTCGCCGGTGCGTCGGGCCGCATCCCGGCTAACGTCACACCCCCTTTTGCGCCACGTCGGTACAAGCCACCCGCAGGTGCTGCTTGACCCATCTCCAAGTGGTGCCTCGGATTGCAACACTCCATACCTTAGTTAGGACTTACCCACTAGACTTGTGGTTAGTACGAAAATGTATTGCAACGGATCCCGCAGACCAGTCCTTATAGTGCCCCGGGTGCTACCGACCAATGCCCTAGCTTGCACCCGGAACCCACCATGCATACACTTAACCATAACTCTATCACCAACAGAATTCCAGGGATAAGAATAAACGGGGATCATATAGTAGATTCCAAATTGCTACGACTCATTTTTAACCTATAGCAATTGTGTCGATACGTTGGACACTATCTACTAGTACTAATAATATGGTGACAAGGAGTTTAGGCTAGATAGCATGGCTTGGGTTGCACATCAAGGTCGGGGATCTAAATAAATATAATGTAGGGCTTTCATTTGAATAATGCATGTATAACCTATGTGTTTTTCGCGATAGTTTAACAAAACTGGGTTCAATATGCTCAAAAAATTGTTTTGGTGACTTGCTGATGGAGGCTGAGTTGGATGGCCCGATCTTTCGGTGAGTTGATAAGATAAGATAACCTCGATTGGATGGAGATGACGTTGACGACCTGACTACAACCGTACGAGACGTTCGTGTTGCGCCTTAGCGATCGATACACCAACTCCAAGGGTTGTTGATCTTGTCGGTGATCAACCTTGTTCCTGCAAGCAACCGAAGAACGAGCAAGAACAAGATAAAGGAGCAACTACAATTGCTGGATATGAAAGACGCACAATGGATAGTTGGGGTTCTGAAACGTGAAACCGGCGATCTAACCGATCACGGGTTTTCACGGACAACTAGCATTGGCTAAACTTTTATCTAATCAAAATCCAAATTACAACTGAAGTCTCTAGGGTTATTTATAGCCCTAGGGACGTTCCCAAAGTTTGGAAACTTATTACATATGGAAAGGTCTAATTATTTCCTAAATAGATATGATTGACTAGAAAAAAGAAACACGCATTGATTTTGTGATTGTGATCTCCTCCGATGGAATCTGGATATGTAGCTGGATCCATTGGAAAGAGGACGTCTCAATCTTTCCAAAAAGTCCACAATCATCCTAATCGGAGCAGCCATGTAAAAGTTGTGCATGTTTGAATTTGTTGTTGTCCATGCAGTCCGAATCCGAGTCGAAAACGTGTAGAAGTTAATCTCCACTTTCTCTTGGCACATAAATAACGTCCCAAAATTGTATATTATGTTTTCATGGCCTTTACTTGGTCCCCAATCAACTTCCATTATGTTCCATGCCCTTTGTGTGCTCTCAACGTGTCGCTTGATCCATGTGAGAATTTCTGTAATTGAAATTAAAAGTATCTCATGGTGTAGCATCCATGGTTCGAATAAATAAAATTTAAATCTAACATAGAATGCATGTACCTTAGTTTGTTTGCTCACAATCATGGTCATATACGAGCTAGTGATGTCCTCATCATTCTCTCCTTCTTTGCTACAAACCGTACTCGGTTTGTTCTTGTATTCGCACTCATTGTAGCTCCTGGCAAAATAGATATCATTGTGAAATATCACTTGTCCTTTTGTTACACTGTGAGAAGAAGGAAATCAACTCACGTTGACATTCAGTTTTGCATGTGTCGGTGAAGAACCATCCTTGATGAAAGGAGACGAAAATGTGAGGTTGTTGAACAGCTTAACATGCTCTCCTTCTTTAAAACAAACCTGAGTATTTAAATAAAAACAAGAGACTATCGAGATAATAGGATTAGTTAAAATTACTTGCTCGAGGTAATTATTTTCAGGCTTTACATGCAATTTCAAACCTGAACATATGTAAACTCTATGCACAAAGTATATGTCTTTCTTATGGTATGTGCCAAATATATGAAAAATAACATTGGAAGGACATGGCAAATTAAACCGTGCAAATAATTTCTCCTTTAAACAAGTGAGCTCACAAAGATCGATAATTTCAATATATCCCCATGTATTTAAAGATGATAACAATTTAATTTCTTCATTCTCATTAGTAATGTGGAAAACATGTTTAAAATCAGCGCTTGAGGAATTAACAATAGAAACAACACGTTCTTCCACTAGTTGTGGCAGGTATATAAGTGAAGCATTAACACACAACTCTTCTTTGTTATGAGGAATTTCAAGCAAATCATCTGTTAACAAAGAAATTTTAGAAAAAGATTCCACTAATGGTTCCTCTATAATAGCATGAATATCTGATGATTGTGTTTGATGAGGAGCACGCTTACCTTGATTAATTTCAACACATATATTACCTTGAAAAACCTTCTCTGATGATGTAAGTGCATACTTGCTCTCTTTTTCCTGTTCAAAGTTAGTAGAACTAGAAGGCAAACTGATTGGCGTCTCCTCTAAATCAATAGCAATCTGAATTTCAGCTCGACATGCAAGTTCAAACAATTGAGAGAGAGAATTATATGTTTCATGAAGAAGAATTTCCTTGTTAAGCCCACGTAAAAACCTTTGTTCTATAGCTTCTTCACATTCATCTATAGCACAACGTAATAAACAAGCATGCATATCATGATAGTATGAGACAACACTTCTGCTATCTTGTTTTAAATATTGTAGTTTCTTTAACAGAATATTGGCATAATATGGAGGAACAAAAGCTTCTCTCAAATATTTCTTTAAGTCTTTCCAAGATTGAGGTATTTTATCATGTCTACAAAGATGTTTCCAATGATATGCAGCATCTTTAACTAACACTTTAGAGGCAGCCATAACCTTTTCTCTTTCAGACAAGTTATACTTTTTAAATTCATTATCTACAGCTAGCTCCCATTGAATATATGCATGAGAGTCATGATTTCCTTCAAAATAAGGTATTGTACATTTGAACCTAGCTAAAATTTCATCACATACCTCATATTTATCGTGTTGATCTCTCATGTGTCGATGAAGATGTCGATATTGAGCTTCACTATATCCTATCTCCTTGTGTATCCCTGCCATGATTAGTAGTAGACAAGAAACATACAAATAATATGTACGCTCCTATTAACTACAAGATTGTGAAGGCACAACGTCACACTCGCTCAATCATGTATCAAGCTCTTACAAGTTCTTACTAATGCAAGCATGAAGGTGTTTTACACCGACTTAACCACAAACACCACGGAGATTAGATGTATCGATGCTTTGGAAAACACTTGGTTGTACAAGTTGTAGTCAAATCTGTGGAGCTCTAGGTAGGCTGAAATATGTAGCAAGGAAAACTAGAACCACATTAGCATAAGCCAATTGAGTAATTGTTCAACGCCGGTATTGTGCTGGTCCTAGGCTTGAACGTACTAGAGACGCGAGCCTAGACAGAAACGATACCACCAAACCGATAATGGTAGAACTAGCTTTCCTCCTCTTTTGTCACAAATTTTCTTTCTTCACTTTTTTTCGCTCTTTTTTTCTTCTTTTTTTTGGTGCGGCTATTTTATTTCTTTTTTTTGGACACCCTTCTGCCTTTTTTTCTTTTTTTCTTTTTTTAAAGAACAACAAATGGCCACGTGTATACACAAACTCTTACTGCGAGACTCCCGAGCTTTGTACGATCTAAAAAAGATAGGAAATTACTGAATCTGAAGATGATTCTAAAAGGAAAAACACAGATCTGGTTGTAAGCTTTCCAAAATATATCAAAACTCTCTAATCCGAGTAGGCAGGTGCGAGATATGACAGTTTTAGTAACACGTGCACAACCTGCCTAAATTATTCTCGAATTCCAACAAACAAACCAACTCCAATTTGATTTGAACTCAAAAACTACGGAATAAAAATACCCTAAACACTTGATAGATAGAAAAAACACGGTGGTAAAAAAACGTGATAAGAACTCGAAACTCTAAATGAACTAAACACTAAGACTAGCAACTTCACACGACGATGCAACCAAAAACTCAAAAAGCCGATACCAAGCAGAAGTAGTAAAAGGCTCAAAGAGGCTTGGATCTCGGGTAATTTTTTTTGTGTGGCTTTTTCTGGACTGTAGGAAAAAATGAGTTAAAAAAAACTCACCGAGAAACGAAAGCTCTGATACCACTTCATGGAGGCTGAGTTGGATGGCCCGATCTTTCGGTGAGTTGATAAGATAAGATAAGATAACTTCGATTGGATGGAGATGACGTTGACGACCCGACTACAACCGTACGAGACGTTCGTGTTGCGCCTTAGCGATCGATACACCAACTCCAAGGGTCGTTGATCTTATCGGTGATCAACCTTGTTCCTGCAAGCAATCGAAGAATGAGCAAGAACAAGATAAAGGAGCAACTACAATTGCTAGATATTAAAGACGCACAATGGATAGTTGGGGTTCTGAAACGTGAAACCGGCGATCTAACCGATCACGGGTTTACACGGACAAGTAGCATTGGCTAAACTTTTATCTAATCAAAACCCAAATTACAACTGAAGTCTCTAGGGTTATTTATAGCCCTAGGGACGTTTCCAAAGTTTGGAAACTTATTATATATGGAAAGGACTAATTATTTCCTAAACAGATTGACTAGAAAAAAGAAACACGCATTGATTTTATGATTGTGATCTCCTCCGATGGAATCTGGATATGTAGTTAGATCCGTTGGAAAGAGGACGTCTCAATCTTTCCAAAAAGTCCACAATCATCCTAATCGGAGCTGCCATGTAAAAGTTGTGCACGTTTGAATTTGTTGTTGTCCATGCAGTCCGAATCCGAGTCGAAAACGTGTAGAAGTTAATCTCCACTTTCTCTTGGCACATAAATAACGTCCCAAAATTGTATATTATGTTTTCATGGCCTTGACTTGGTCCCCAATCAACTTCCATTATGTTCCATGCCCTTTGTGCGCTCTCAACGTGTCGCTTGATTCATGTGAGAATTTCTGTAATTGAAATTAAAAGTATTTCATGGTGTAGCATCCATGGTTCGAATAAATAAAATTTAAATCTAACGTAGAAAGCATGCACCTTAGTTTGTTTGCTCACAATCATGGTCATATACGAGCTAGTGATGTCCTCATCACTTGCCTTGTTCAGCGAAGGGGGAGGGAGGAACTTCCGGGAAGTATTCCAGCTCCTCGACGGCATCGTAGTCTTCTCGATACGAATAAAATAAACATAACATTCAATTAAACAATCCAAAACCACACAACAAGCATATAGGTTTTGATTAGGTTAAATTAAGGAAAATAAGTCATTAAGCTACTGGAGTTTATTATATGAATTTTCAAAAATGAACTTTGATGGAGTTAGGGATTTTTCTAAAAAGGAATAAAAATGTATTCTACTGTATTTTAAACTTCCAATTAATTTAAAATAAAAAGTTCATAATAAACCTATTGTTTCTATTACACCAATATGAAGAGGATAAAAAGATAAATTTTCCTAAAGTTGAAATGGACAAATTTTGAGTTTATTTTAAAGTGCATTTGAATACTTTATTAAATAAAAATGAAATACTCAAAATAAACCTACTATTTTTATTGTACAAACATGTAGAGAATAAAATTATGAATTTTCTGCAATTGAAATGGTTAATTTTGGAGTTAAAATGAGCAAGATATGAATTTTAGAAGTTTAAAACTATTTCTGGAATTTAAATTAAATCCAAAACAGTCACCGGTCCACGGTGAGCCGAATCCACCATGAACCCACGCACTGTGCGCGTGCGTCGGATCACGGATCACCGTTGGATTGCGTTCGGGTGGCTGTGGGTGAGGCGGGAGCGTTAAGTTAACGTGGACGACCAGGATTAAAACATCGAACCGGTATGCGGCGGATGGCCTTGATCCACTGCGGGTTTTAAATACTAACGAACACACGAGATTAAAATGTACCACTTCACTGTGATCCGACGGGCCAGATTAAACCGACTGCGCGGTATAACCTACACCGTCCGATTGCGATCGCACGGTCGCGATCGAATCCGACACGGCACGGGTACTCTACCCATGCCGGTCGTCTTCTCCGGTGACGGCGAGCGGGCCAGAGGCCACGACGAGTGTACCATCGCGGCGGTCCAAGGTCAACGGGGTGTAGCCGGCGACGAGTGTAGACGGCGGAGGTGTTCAGGTCCCTCATCGGCAAGGCGGTTCTGGTGGTCTTCGTCATCGAAGGAGTGGTGGCCAGGGTCGGGGAGGCGTTGATGGTCACAGCGGTGCGGTCGTTGAGGACAGAGGGGGACTCTAGCGACGGCGAGCGGTGGCTGGAGAGTGGGCGGTGGTGTGGCATTAGAACTTGGAGCACGGGCGTTCTATTCGGTCTAAACGTGAATTGTCATGGGGGTTGAGCGCGGCGGTGGCCGGGGGTTTATAAAGGGGCTCCAGCGGGGTCAGAGGGGGGCGCATGCATGGAAAGCTGAGGGGAGAGAATTCACTCACCGGCGAGGTCTCTCCATGCACGGACGATGTGATCCCAGGGCTTAAACGTGTCACTTAACGTGGTTAAACGGCCGGCGGGCCTCGGAGTGCATTAAATCAGTGGCAATTGAATGGGAGGGGGCCGGCGGGAGCGAATCGCGGAGGGGGTCATCGGCCGGTGGAGTTAGGGGGGACGCGAGGTGGACGACGGGTCCGACAGGTGGGGACCACTAGTCAACGGGCACGGGGAGAGGGCCTGGCAATGGGGCGCACTAACGGGTGGGGCTGGGGCGTGCGGGAGTGTGGGCGCCGACCGGTGGGGCCAAGGCATTGGGCGCGCGCGTGCGGAGGGAGGGGATCGCTGACACGCGGGGCCCGATTGTTAGAGTGGGGCACGAGGAGGGAGTGGGTTGGGCCGACTGGTTGAGGGAGAAGAGGGGGAAGGGGGTCGTTACTGTTTAAAATTCATTTCTGAACAAAAATAATTGTTGAAATTGGTTTAAAAATTCTCAAAAATATATCTTGGCCTTGGGATCATATACAAATTTTTCTAGCCCCTGGTTTGGATATTTCATCTAGGTTCTAGTTCATTTGGGGCACAAATTACATTAAAGGAATTTCATAAAAATAATCTTTTCTAGAAAATATAATAAATTATATTTTTATTTCATTGAAAATTTGGGGTGTTACACTTAGTCTTTTTCCTCCTCCTCTTTTTGCCCTCATTCTGAACAACCATCACATGGTTTGGAGACTTCTTGATACTCTCCTCAACAGATTCAAGCATCCCATGCAACTCATCTAGTGTCTTCTCTAGTCCAACCATGTTATAATTCATGATGAACGGCTCAAAGCTCAGTGTGAGCGATTGGAGAATAACATCAATAGCGAGGTATGGATCTAGTAGAGTGCCCAGTCTCTCTAGAGTCTCCATGCAACCAATCATCTTGATCACGTGAGGGCTCACTGGGCTCCCTTCAGCCAACCTGCTATCAAACAAGCATTTAGACACATTGTATCTTTCCAACGAGACTCCTGAGGTAACATATCGGTTCCCTCTTTTGCCTATTCTCCTATTCTTTTCTTATCCTTTCATCATGTAGGAGAAGATGGATGTTTCGTCGATGAGTCGGAGTGGCCGACCAATAACATATGGGCGTATATAGGCCACTACCCCTTTAGGTAGCGGAGCTCCTACCCCAATAGAGTGTCTCGCCAAGAGGCGGGTCAAAGCCTTGGCTCACAAGCACAAACCGCCGGATGTGGTGGCGCCCTAAAAACTTGGTGAAGTCAGGGAGCTTGTATCGGTTCGGCAGCGGTACCCGATCGAACCACTCTGGGTATGGTCGTTGATACACGTAGATCTGATCTTTAGGCTTGAGCCCAAACCGGTCCCGAATCACTTCAATAATTCGGTTCACCCAACCATCTTCTCGCTAGTTCGACGTCGGGTATCGATCAGTCGTTGGAGGTTGTTGATATTGATCCAGCCGATCAGCATTGTATCTTTGTTCTTCATTGGAGTAGGGTGGTACTCCATATTATATGATCTGGTGGTCCCCCTGAGGGATGCCATCGGGTGCCCCCCTTGGTGGCACAAGGTCGGGCAACATGTTTCTGGCAATTCCATATGGGGGCACCTCTTGCCTGATCGGCCCTTACGGCGCGGTCGAAGGCTGTGAGGGTGGTGTACCCCTACCAAAGGGATACGTGTTCTGGGACGAGTCCTGTCTACCTAGCCCTTGGAGCGTGGGTGTAGGTAATGGGGCCATCATGTCATCCTACCGGTCGAACGAACTGTTCGGTGGACCCTGCCTTATCAGCCCTTGTGGTGGAGGCACCAGCCGAGTGTGTTGAGGGTTTTGCAGCAGATGAGGAAGATTGGTCGGGAAATACATTGGGCCTTGTGTTGGCTATTGAGCAATTGTCCTATCAATGGTCTTCTTGTTCAACTCGTGCAAGGTATTGACCAATACCTCAGACTGATTGATGAGAGCGTGATGTAGAGCGTTTGTTGATAGTTTCCTAAAAAGTGACCCATGGAATCTTGACCTGATGAGGGATCTCATCAACCGCGGTTGGTTTCGGCAACTAATTCCTCTGGACAGGTCTAGATCGAGTCATGCTGAAAGCCTTGAGGCATAATCTCTTGTAGTTTTCCACGTGGTCTTGTACCTTCGCTCTTTGTTCATCAGTCAATGCATCCATGGTTACCGGGATAATGTTACTGCCATCCACATTGCCTGCCATGGATGAGTGATCTGAAGAATGTCCCACCGGGCATGCCAAAAAGCGTGTTGGTGTATTTTTTTGGTCACACACGTGGCCCGGGAGATCTGCTTAACTCCAGTGTAGGTCCGATAATCTCAGAAAAAGAAGGTTCTGAGCGTGTCAATCAATTTGACCCTGCCCTAGTACTTCTTGCGACCACCGCGCTCGCCGTCTTCATTTCCCATGATGGCCCTGCACTCTGGCAACCCTGGCAATGGACACCATTGACGCGATCCTCGAGGTAAGTCTTCGGCATTCTTCTCTTTTTCGTTGCTCTTTGGTTTTCTTGGTTCGTCCGCCACTTTTCTTCACTTTTTCCCTTTTTTCTTACTGTTTCTTTTCCACTTTCTTCTCTATAGAACTTGAAGAACTAGGTTTTGATTCCCATTGCTAATCATGCAACTCGCCATTTCCTAGGTCCGGTGGGTAATTCTGATCCCATTAACATCATAAATGCAGAAACCAATCGGATCCCTTTTAAATTCTCCTCTATGCTTTCTTCCGATTGACATCTTAGCTTTAGGACCTTTCCTTCCCCGCTTCCCATCTGGCACGATTGGTACCTTAGGGTATCGGCCGTCAACTATCCGTCTTGATATGAAATTGATACCGATCATCGCATCAGCCTCTCTCTTGCTGAACCCTACAAAAACGAGTCGCTTCTTGCCACTGCTTGTTATTTCTGGTTTGATACCCTCAATGGTTTTGTCTTTGTACATGCCCCGATGATCCCATCCTTGCTGGATGTCTTCTCCTTGACCTATCTCGACATCATCTCCTATTGCAATCATCTTTCTTTCCGCTCCAAGCCAACCCATCGCCTTAATGTAAAATCCACCGGCGGCTAGGGTAAATATATTATGAAACATAATAAGAAGAGTGGCCCCATCGAAGCTTGTGAACATATGGCTTTCCTCAACCTCTGGTTGGAGCAATTTGTCTTCTGTGGATCCACTTTGGGTCCAACTTCCCACCTTCAAATTGTGGTCGAGCTATCGGCCGATACCTTCTTGGCACAACTTATTATCTTCTTCGTTAGGTGTCAGCCAAGCTATCGGCTGGTGAACCTGTCGGTCACTTCGGTGACCCTTGGTGGTTCTTGCATCTCTGGCTCAATGTCTACATGTCGCGCCCCGATTTAATAAATCAGGACTTTATTGAAATTCTATCGAAAATCAATAAAACAAGATGTTCATCAAGCGACCACGTACAATACGGGCAATCATTCACGGTTCGTAGACCGCATTAATACAAAAGTGAATGAAAGTGAAGAGAAACTAATAAAATCAAGGGTCCTAGATGAACGCCTCCTTCCAGTCTCGCCTTGACTGGGTCGCTACTCCAGACCTTCATCCTCCTCGTAGTAGACTGGCTCTGATGGTGTAAGTCAACGGGGTGAGTACAGATGTACTCAGCAAGCCACCGAATGCAAATATAATGCAAGATAATAACAAGGGAGATAGTGGCTAGTTTAGCGGAAGCAGCATATTTGTAAAGCATTTAATGAGCAATTTATTAGTACGGAAAAGTAAACATGTGAATGCATCATCATCATCTTCTAACTCGAGGAGTACGTTTTACCTCCTCGCACAACAGTCCTTACATGCCATGAATAACTCATCCATTCAAACCATTTGTAAACTAACTGCGAGTAGTCACACAACCCGCCCTTGACCGTGGGCTCGGCTTTTCGAAAAGATTGATTTTACTCTGATCAGAGATGTACCACTGTACCCACAAGGCACGCACTCATCACTTACACCAAAGTGTAACGAGATGACCCATTTCTCGGGAACTCGTGCCAAAACCTTCCATATAGTCCTCCCCGACTCAACAACACCCTCTTATAGGTTTCATATGGTGCCCCGACGCGTCGATGCCTCACCATACCCCCCCCCCCTTGAGCCTTCTTTGGTACAAGGCGCCCTGAGGGCTTGCCCCTTGCCCCCTCCACTATGGTGCAGAGAGTCGGGGTGTTCCATACTTCCGGTTAGGACTTACCCATTAGACTTGTGGTTGGTACGGAAGTGCTTTGCAACAGATCCCGCAGACCGGTCCTTATAGTGCCCCGGGTGCGACCAACCAGTTTCCGAGCTTGCACCCGGAACCCACCATACTTATAACTTAGCCAACTCAAACAGAATCCAGAGACGAGAATAACGGGGAATTTCATATATCAGAATCCAGCTATCTACGACTCATTCTTTATATCCTATAGCGGTTGTGCCGGTACATTGGGCACTAGCTAATATAATATTTGTAGAGTGACAAGGAGTTAAGGCTCAATAAGCATGGCTTGGGTTTGCACACAAGGACGGGGATCCAATAAATATAAGTGTAGGGCTTGATATTTGACTAATGCAATATTAACCTATGAGTTATAGCGATAATTTATAAAAACATGGGCTCAATATGATCAACTGTTTCCACAGAGACGGTCGATGACTTGCCTTGCTCAGCAAATGGGGATGGAGGAACCTCGGGGTAGAACTCCTGCTCCTCGACGAACTCGTAGTCTTCTCGATACGGAAAATAAACAATACATTCAATAAACAGATAAAATTCACCAAATATTAATCATACACATTTGTAGGTTTTATTATGTGAAGTAATATTTTTAATATTTCAAGGTTTTGTACAAAACAGTATAGTTTAATATTTTAGAATTTTTCCCAATTTATTTTCTGTATTATTGATTTTAATCCTAAGGGATTTTTATTCCTTTATTTATTAATAATATTTTTGGTAACAGAAGCATACTGTTTTTATGGCATTAATGTGTAGAGAATAATATTCTGGTTCTAACAAAATTTGAATGGTGAGATTTGGAGTTAAAATGAGCAAGATATGAATTTTTGAAGTTTAAACTATTTTCTGGAATTTTATTTAAACAGAAAACAGTCTCGGATCCACGGTGAACTAGGTTCACCGTGAACCGTTGACTGCGCGCGTGGACCGGGCACGTGGTAGCGGTTGGATCAGGATCCAACGGCCAAAACGCGCGCGGGTGATTCAAGTGGCGATCAACGGCTCCCGTGACTTGGTACCGTTTCGGCTCAGATCGAGGGCCAGGATTAAATCCCACGGGGATTTAATCCGGGCCGTTAGATCGAGATCGTGCGGTCCGTGAGGGATCCGGCACGGCACGCGGCGAAGGGGTAATTTACCCCTTCTTCCCCGACTCCGGTGGAGCTCCGACGAGCAATTGCCGGCGACGGCGAGGCCTAAGGCCCTAGGCGATGGCGAAAATGGAGAGAGGGGAAAACGGGGAATATGAAGATACCGGTGAGGATGGCGACGGCGAGCTGACGGCGACCGGCGACGGCGAGGGGCGGTGAAACCGTTCGGGTTTGCCGGCGGCGAGGCGATCCGGTGGTCCTTCCGACCAACGGAGGCGTGGCCGAGGACGGGCGGGCCCTGGTGGTCACGTAGGTGGCGACGGCGAGGGGCGCGGTGGCCTGGATCGCCGGCGAGCGGTGGCTGGAGGCGGAGCAGAGCTAAAGGCCGAAAACCTTGCGGCAGCGCTCTGAAACGCGATGGGTTGCACTGAGGAGGGGTGGGTGGTGAGCGGCGAGGGTAGGGGTTCTTATAGGGGTCACCGGCGGTGGTTAAGGCAAGAAAAGCCGAGGATCCCGAAGGTTTATTTCCAAATTCCGGCGAGGTTCCTTTTTGGCTCGGATTTGCTTCCATAAGCGCGATAACGCGTCGATTCTTGATGGAATGAGGTCGGGGCGGTCGAGGAAGGTGATCAGGGGCCGGATCGGGCGAATCAAAGCGGCCGGCGGCGAGAAATGGCAAGGGGATCGCCGGGAGGAGGGAAGGGGGATCCCCTTCCATGGGGAAGAAGATGCTGACAGGTGGCCCCCACATGTCAGTGGTCGAACCAGAAATAGAAGGGCCGACAGGCGGGTCCCGATGGTCAGAGAGCGCGCTAAAGACGAGGGTGGCTGACGGGTGGGCCAGGCGGGGGACGGCGCGGGAAGAAGAGCGGGGGCATGAGCGCCGACAGGTTGGTCCCACCTGTCGGTGGCTGGCGGCTTGGGCTGGGCTGGGCTGAGGTAGATTGAGGGTTAAGGCCCATTTTGATTTTTAAATTCTTTTCCGATTTAAAATAAATCCAGTAATTCATATATTTGATTAAGGGTTGAATCACTGTTGGTAAAAATTTGTAAAAATTCCTAAAATTATATATTGGTCTCTAGTTCATCTCATAAAATTTCCAGGTCCAAATTTTGAATATTTCTCCCTGTTTGGCTTTATTTGGGTTCTTTTGTTATTTCTCCTTTAATCATAAATCCAAAAATGATTTAAATATTATGTTCTTTTTATTTTATTCCTTTTTAATTTCTGGGGTGTTACAATCCTATCCCCCTTACAGAGAATCTCGTCCTCGAGATTCGGCTTAATCCTCGAATAGTTCAGGATGCTGTGCCTTGAGCTCATCTTCTTTTTCCCATGTAGCCTCTTCTATCGGATGATTGCTCCACTGTACTTTACAGAAGCGGATGACTCGGCTCCTGGTGATTCTTTCTTTGACTTCCAATATCTTGACCGGCTTTTCCACATAGGTCAGATCCTCTTGGACATCCAACTGCTGAAGATCCACTTGCTCTGCGGGGACGCGGAGACACTTCTTGAGTTGGGAAACATGAAACACGTCATGCACTCCAGCCAATGAGGGCGGTAATTCCAACTGATAAGCCACTTCGCCTTGGCGTCGGACAACGGGAAATGGTCCAACATATCGAGGGGCCAACTTTCCTCTCATGTTAAACCGTTGAGTCCCACGAAGAGGTGTAACCCGAAGGTAGACATGATCTCCTTCTTCAAAGGCTAGGTCTCGACGGCGATTGTCGGCGTAGCTCTTCTGTCGCGATTGGGCTGTCTTGAGTCGGTCTCTGATGATCCGTACCTTCTCTTTAGCTTCACGAAGAATGTCTGTCCCAAATACTTGGGATTCTCCTGTTTGGTCCCAAAGTAGTGGCGTTCTGCATTTACGTCCATATAGGGCCTCAAAAGGAGACATCTGAAGACTGGCTTGATAGCTGTTGTTGTATGAAAATTCTGCATATGGCAAGCTCTTGTCCCAAGTGGCTCCAAAATCCAAAACACATGCTCGAAGCATATCCTCTAGTATCTGATTTACCCTTTCTGTTTGTCCATCTGTCTGAGGATGGTAGGCGGTACTGAAATTTAATCTCGTACCCATCTCCTCTTGGAGGTTCTTCCAAAAACGAGAGGTAAACTGACTTCCTCGGTCAGATACTATCTTCTTGGGCACTCCATGAAGACATACAATCCGGGCCATATATAACTCTGCAAGCTTAGGACCACTAAAGGTTGTCTTGACGGCTATGAAATGAGCAACTTTCGTAAGCCGATCAATGATCACCCAAATAGAATCATACCCAAGTTGGGTCTTTGGTAATCCGGTGATGAAATCCATTCCGATCTCTTCCCACTTCCATTCCGGCACTTTAAGTGGCTGTAACAATCATGCAGGTCTCTGATGTTCAGCTTTTACTCTTCTACAGGTGTCACATTCGGCGACAAACTAGGCAATCTCTCTTTTCATGCTAACCCACCAATATCGTTCCTTCAGATCTTGGTACATCTTGGTACTGCCGGGATGAATGGAGTACAACGTCTCATGGGCTTCCCTTAGGATAAGAGTCTTTATTTCAGGTTTATCCGGCACACATATCCGAGTTCCAAACCATATGGTGCCATTCTCGTCTTCTGAAAACCCGGGGGCTTTTCCTTGTCTCATGTTCTTCCTAATGGCAGCTATATCCGGGTCCTCTAACTGAGCTTCACGGATCTGCTCAAACAAGACAGGTTGGGTCTCCAAGGTGGCTAGATATGCTCTAGTGGTCAATCCAAGATTTAATCTTTCCATTTCCCTACATAACAAGGGTGCGTGTTCTTGAATCATCATGGCTGTGCAATATCCCTTGCGACTCAGGGCATCAGCTACCACATTTGCTTTTCCGGGGTGGTAGTGTATACCTAGGTCGTAGTCCTTAATCAATTCCAGCCATCGTCTTTGCCTCAAGTTCAGATCTGGCTGTGTGAAGATATACTTCAAGCTCTTGTGATCCGTAAAGATCTCACAGCGATTCCCAACCAGATAGTGCCTCCAAATCTTAAGGGCGTGCACTACGGCGGCTAATTCCAGATCGTGAGTCGGATAATTCAACTCATGAGGTCTCAATTGACGGGAGGCATAAGAGATAACCTTCCCATCTTGCATAAGAACACATCCCAATCCTTGGCGAGATGCGTCGCAATAGACATGGAAGTCTTTGCGGATATCCGGTAGGGTCAGTATAGGTGCAGACACCAAACGAGTCTTGAGGGTGCGGAAACTTTCCTCGCATTCAGGAGTCCATTCAAACTTCTCTCCTTTCTGCAATAACTTGGTCATAGGCTTGGCTATCTTGGAAAAATTCTCAATAAATCTCCGATAATATCCGGCCAAACCTAGAAAACTTCGTATCTCAGATACGTTCGTGGGTGGCAACCAATCCGTAACTGCTTCTACGGTGGCAGGGTCTACTGCGATTCCTTGCGCAGAGATGATATGTCCAAGGAACTTTACTTCTGCCGTCCAAAACTTGCATTTGCTGTACTTGGCATACATTTTGGTGTTCCCTTAACTTTCCTAAGGTTAACCGGAGGTGAGTCTCGTGCTCCTTCTGGTCCTTGGAATAAATAAGGATGTCGTCTATGAAGACCACGATGAACTTGTCCAAATATTCCATGAATACCTTATTCATCATATTCATGAAGAATGCAGGGGCGTTGGTCAATCCAAAGGACATAACCGTGCACTCATATAATCCATAACGGGTGGTGAAGGCAGTCTTGGGTATATCTTCTTCTCGAATCCTCAACTGATGGTAACCAGACCGCAGGTCGATCTTCGAGAATACCGTAGCTCCCTTAAGCTGGTCGAAGAGATCGTCGATCCGAGGCAACGGGTACTTATTCTTGATGGTTACCTCATTCAAGGCGCGATAATCCACACACATACGCTTTGCCTTGTCTTCTTTCTTCTCGACGAAGATGACGGGAGCACCCCATGGCGACGTACTTGGTCTGATATATCCTTTTCTTTCAAGATCCTCCAATTGCTGCTTCATCTCAGCTAATTCGTTGGCGGCCATCCGGTATGGTCGCTTGTAGATAGGGGTGGTTCCTGGCACCAAGTCAATCCTGAACTCGATGTCCCTCTTGGGTGGCATCCCTGGTAGATCCTCTGGGAATATGTCCGGGTATTCACTGACTACTGGTATCTCTTCCAAGGTAATCTGATGTAGTTTTGATCTTCCGGTCTTCATGCTTGGCATCCGGAATGTGACGGTGGTCCCCTCTTCACTGGTCACAGTCACTTTCCTCTGAGCACATTCTATTACTCCTTGGTGTTTATTTAACCAATCCATCCCTAGGATGAGATCCAAACCTTGGCATTCTATTAGAATGGGGTCGGCCCAAAATCTCGTGCCGTGGATATCTACCCATACCCTTGGGCTAAAGGAATAGGCGAGGGTTTGCTTGCCCGGGGTGGCTATCAATACTGGTCTGGGTAGTTCACTTATGTCCAAGGCATTTCTTTCCACAAAAGTAGTTGATATAAAGGAGTGGGTAGCTCCGGTGTCAAATAATACTACTGCAAATGATGAATGTACCGTAAACTTACCCATGACAATTTCCGGGGCGGCCTGGGCTTCTTCGGCGGTGACGTGATTGACTTTGGCGCGGACGGCGGGGTTTGATGTGACGCCTTGGGCACGCTTGGGATGAGGGCACTGACTGGAGTAATGCCCTTCCTGACGGCAGTTGAAACATACCACGGGCTTGCCGTGCTTGTCGCGCAGGATTTCCGCCTTCCTTGCTGGGGCGGCTGGTGCAGCTGGGGTGGCGGGAGCGGGGCGAGGTTGTCCGGTTCCGGCGGTGGCGGCGGGTGGCGCTGGTCGATACACTGGTCGGGGCTGATATTGTGGCGCCGATGGAGGAGGTGTGAAGCGGGGCCTCTGAGCCATGCCCTGGTTTTGCCTAAAGGCAATCATCCTCTTCTTTTTCAGGTCAACCTTGTTCTGCTGGGTCTCCTGAATAATAGCCTTATTAACCAACTTTTGGAAGTTGGCATAATCTCCAGAAATGAGTTGAAGGGACAACTCATCCTTAAGACCTCGAAGGAACTTAGACTGCCTGGCCGCGTCAGTTCGGACTTCTTCAGGCGCGTATCGAGCCAGTCGGTTGAACTCGTGTAAATACTCTGTGATGGACCTGCTCCCTTGTTGCAGGTCCCTGAACTCCTGCTGCTTTTGTGCGATGATGCCTTCTGGGATATGAGCGGCACGGAAAGCATCAGAAAATTCTGCCCAAGTGTGAACATGTCCTTCGGGCAGAGTCTCTCGCAGGTTGTCCCACCATTCTGCGGCGGGACCCTGGAGCTGATGGGCGGCGAAGGCCACTTTTTCCTGCTCAGTGCAGGTCAGAAGGTCCAGTTTCTTGGCGATAGTCCTCAACCAATCCCCGGCCTCCATGGGGTTGGTGGTGCTTGAGAAAGTCGGCGGGCGGACTCGGAGGAATTCCGAGAGCTGAGAGGCGGGAGCGGGGGCTGGAGTGGCTGGTCGAGGCAGCTCGGGCTGTTGATGGTGGCGGAAGAAATGAGCCTGCTGCTCCTGCATTTGCTGCTGCTGCTGTTGCATCTGATTCAATAGGGCAGCAACCAACTGGTTCTGAGTGGCCATCATCTCAGCCAGTGTGGGGTGGTTGGCGACTGGGGCTTGCCTTTGCCCAGTCGCTCCCCATTGTGGCAAGTTGCCGTTCTCTCCTCCGTTCTGGGGAGCGTCGGAGCCTTGGTTGTTTGACATCCTGAGGTTTCCAAAATCAGACAACATTATTTTAGCGGATACTTTTATTAAATTTTATTCCAAAAATGCCGTTCTTGCGGTTACATTTTATTTATTTCTTCATCCATGCCTTATGTTTTGACATGAATGCTAATACAAGCAGGCAAAAAATGAAAATAACAATCAACCGTAAAACTACGTCTACGGCAGCTCGGGGAACGGCTCAATCTCGGGCTCGTGGGAGACGGTCGGTGTCGAGGAGCTGGATGGTCCGGAGGGTGGTGCGCTGCGGGAGATCCTCTTGGGCCTCACTGTGGGAATCCGAAGGGGTTTCTTCCGGCGAGGCGGAAGAGGCGCGATCTCCTCTATGTCCTTCTTCAATTCCTCGATCTGGTAGCGGAGGTGTGGGTTGGTGGCGACACGCTGTCGAAGGAGCTCATTTTGACGCCGCAACTCCTCTGCCTCGGCAGCCAAGCGGTGTCCCTGCTGGATGCGGCGACGAAGCTCTCCGTTCTCGCGGTTCAGGTCCTCGGAAGAATGGCGGTAGAAGCTGATAGTGTCGCGCTGTCCATTGGCGTCCTGTAGCGCCTCGTAGTGGAGATCATCCATGGCCTCCAACAAGCGCATGGTATGACCAATCGCCGAATGGCGCTGGGAGAGGGTGCTGACGAAGACACTGTGTGGGCTCCCTGGGGTGCGAAGAGGAACGAAGCGGAAGTCCGTGTCATAGAGCTCACTGTCGTATCTCATCCGGAGCTCCGTGAGTGCCTGGAGGGCGGTGCGCTGACTGGCAACCAAGAAGGTAGGTCCTCCTCCGCGATAGGTGTGAGCTGTCTGAGGAGAGGGCTGGATGACGACGGTGACCTCGCAAAAGCTTTCTTCCTCGTCGGGGAAGACTCCATGGTACATCGGCTCATGCTCAAATCCGAGGTAACTGACGAGCATGCGTAGCTCGCGAATGAATCCGGCCTCGTCACGAAGGTTCCCATTCATGGTACGGACCGGCATCTACAAAAGAGAGAAAATTTTTTGTGAAAACATCAGAAGATGAGAAGGTAAGCATTTTGTAAGAAAATATGTTTAATATAAGTCCTAGGGTCAGGTCTGTTTGGCTTCCTACAGTCAAGTCGGCTCTGATACCATCTTGTCGCGCCCCGATTTAATAAATCAGGACTTTATTGAAATTCTATCGAAAATCAATAAAACAAGACGTTCATCAAGCGACCACGTACAATACGGGCAATCATTCACGGTTCGTAGACCGCATTAATACAAAAGTGAATGAAAGTGAAGAGAAACTAATAAAATCAAGGGTCCTAGATGAACGCCTCCTTCCAGTCTCGCCTTGACTGGGTCGCTACTCCAGACCTTCATCCTCCTCGTAGTAGACTGGCTCTGATGGTGTAAGTCAACGGGGTGAGTACAGATGTACTCAGCAAGCCACCGAATGCAAATATAATGCAAGATAATAACAAGGGAGATAGTGGCTAGTTTAGCGGAAGCAGCATATTTGTAAAGCATTTAATGAGCAATTTATTAGTACGGAAAAGTAAACATGTGAATGCATCATCATCATCTTCTAACTCGAGGAGTACGTTTTACCTCCTCGCACAACAGTCCTTACATGCCATGAATAACTCATCCATTCAAACCATTTGTAAACTAACTGCGAGTAGTCACACAACCCGCCCTTGACCGTGGGCTCGGCTTTTCGAAAAGATTGATTTTACTCTGATCAGAGATGTACCACTGTACCCACAAGGCACGCACTCATCACTTACACCAAAGTGTAACGAGATGACCCATTTCTCGGGAACTCGTGCCAAAACCTTCCATATAGTCCTCCCCGACTCAACAACACCCTCTTATAGGTTTCATATGGTGCCCCGACGCGTCGATGCCTCACCATACCCCCCCCCCTTGAGCCTTCTTTGGTACAAGGCGCCCTGAGGGCTTGCCCCTTGCCCCCTCCACTATGGTGCAGAGAGTCGGGGTGTTCCATACTTCCGGTTAGGACTTACCCATTAGACTTGTGGTTGGTACGGAAGTGCTTTGCAACAGATCCCGCAGACCGGTCCTTATAGTGCCCCGGGTGCGACCAACCAGTTTCCGAGCTTGCACCCGGAACCCACCATACTTATAACTTAGCCAACTCAAACAGAATCCAGAGACGAGAATAACGGGGAATTTCATATATCAGAATCCAGCTATCTACGACTCATTCTTTATATCCTATAGCGGTTGTGCCGGTACATTGGGCACTAGCTAATATAATATTTGTAGAGTGACAAGGAGTTAAGGCTCAATAAGCATGGCTTGGGTTTGCACACAAGGACGGGGATCCAATAAATATAAGTGTAGGGCTTGATATTTGACTAATGCAATATTAACCTATGAGTTATAGCGATAATTTATAAAAACATGGGCTCAATATGATCAACTGTTTCCACAGAGACGGTCGATGACTTGCCTTGCTCAGCAAATGGGGATGGAGGAACCTCGGGGTAGAACTCCTGCTCCTCGACGAACTCGTAGTCTTCTCGATACGGAAAATAAACAATACATTCAATAAACAGATAAAATTCACCAAATATTAATCATACACATTTGTAGGTTTTATTATGTGAAGTAATATTTTTAATATTTCAAGGTTTTGTACAAAACAGTATAGTTTAATATTTTAGAATTTTTCCCAATTTATTTTCTGTATTATTGATTTTAATCCTAAGGGATTTTTATTCCTTTATTTATTAATAATATTTTTGGTAACAGAAGCATACTGTTTTTATGGCATTAATGTGTAGAGAATAATATTCTGGTTCTAACAAAATTTGAATGGTGAGATTTGGAGTTAAAATGAGCAAGATATGAATTTTTGAAGTTTAAACTATTTTCTGGAATTTTATTTAAACAGAAAACAGTCTCGGGTCCACGGTGAACTGGGTTCACCGTGAACCGTTGACTGCGCGCGTGGACCGGGCACGTGGTAGCGGTTGGATCAGGATCCAACGGCCAGAACGCGCGCGGGTGATTCAAGTGGCGATCAACGGCTCCCGTGACTTGGTACCGTTTCGGCTCAGATCGAGGGCCAGGATTAAAGATCGTGCGGTCCGTGAGGGATCCGGCACGGCACGCGGCGAAGGGGTAATTTACCCCTTCTTCCCCGACTCCGGTGGAGCTCCGACGAGCAATTGCCGGCGACGGCGAGGCCTAAGGCCCTAGGCGATGGCGAAAATGGAGAGAGGGGAAAACGGGGAATATGAAGATACCGGTGAGGATGGCGACGGCGAGCTGACGGCGACCGGCGACGGCGAGGGGCGGTGAAACCGTTCGGGTTTGCCGGCGGCGAGGCGATCCGGTGGTCCTTCCGACCAACGGAGGCGTGGCCGAGGACGGGCGGGCCCTGGTGGTCACGTAGGTGGCGACGGCGAGGGGCGCGGTGGCCTGGATCGCCGGCGAGCGGTGGCTGGAGGCGGAGCAGAGCTAAAGGCCGAAAACCTTGCGGCAGCGCTCTGAAACGCGATGGGTTGCACTGAGGAGGGGTGGGTGGTGAGCGGCGAGGGTAGGGGTTCTTATAGGGGTCACCGACGGTGGTTAAGGCAAGAAAAGCCGAGGATCCCGAAGGTTTATTTCCAAATTCCGGCGAGGTTCCTTTTTGGCTCGGATTTGCTTCCATAAGCGCGATAACACGTCGATTCTTGATGGAATGAGGTCGGGGCGGTCGAGGAAGGTGATCAGGGGCCGGATCGGGCGAATCAAAGCGGCCGGCGGCAAGAAATGGCAAGGGGATCGCCGGGAGGAGGGAAGGGGGATCCCCTTCCATGGGGAAGACGATGCTGACAGGTGGCCCCCACCTGTCAGTGGTCGAACCAGAAATAGAAGGGCCGACAGGCGGGTCCCGATGGTCAGAGAGCGCGCTAAAGACGAGGGTGGCTGACGGGTGGGCCAGGCGGGGGACGGCGCGGGAAGAAGAGCGGGGGCATGAGCGCCGACAGGTTGGTCCCACCTGTCGGTGGCTGGCGGCTTGGGCTGGGCTGGGCTGAGGTAGATTGAGGGTTAAGGCCCATTTTGATTTTTAAATTCTTTTCCGATTTAAAATAAATCCAATAATTCATATATTTGATTAAGGGTTGAATCACTGTTGGTAAAAATTTGTAAAAATTCCTAAAATTATATCTTGGTCTCTAGTTCATCTCATAAAATTTCCAGGTCCAAATTTTGAATATTTCTCCCTGTTTGGCTTTATTTGGGTTCTTTTGTTATTTCTCCTTTAATCATAAATCCAAAAATGATTTAAATATTATGTTCTTTTTATTTTATTCCTTTTTAATTTCTGGGGTGTTACACTACACCACTGAAGTGATCGACAATCCTCCCCTCGCATGTATGGAATTCCCTTCTGACTACCCTGAATCAGCCGCTCCAACTTATCATCAGTGCTCATCTCTGGGTGAGGCGGTCGCCTACCGATCCACTTCCCGGATGTCCTTGATTCCTTGAGTGTCTGCTTCACTAGGTTTTATTGTGGCTTCCGGGATGAGAGAATTGTTTTATTTGCATATGAGTCCTTATCTGAGTATGAATACCCCCGTGGGTTCCTCTTGGACGATGTGTGTCGAAATGAGGAATCCACTAGAATCTTCAAAACATTGATCACTCCCTACCTTCTGCCTGTCAACTTCACTATTCGAAAAGTCTCCTATGAGTTTTATCATCTGACTATCTGCTCACGGCAGGTAGGATTCGACCAACTCCCACCTCACCTATTCTTTATCGATCGAATCCAAACTTATGGAGAGGTCACATATGGCCCGAAGTATAATCATATGTCTCGAGTGGCCGACCAGGTTCCTTATGGTGACCTTGCCCCCTAGTTGGCCTACATCACTAGCTTCGTTGGCTTCATCCATTGGTGGAGTGAATGGATGTTGCACCTCTTCAATCGGCACTTGAGGACATATTGCAAGCGATTGCACCCCGGCTATGTTGATGAGTCTTCGCTGGTAAACACATCTATCTTGACTTTTGTTTGTTTTGCTCACTCCTTTGTCCCCCACTTATCCTCGTATTCTGCAGGAGGATGACGTGGATGCTCTGCCGGTGAGTCAGAGTGATAGGCCGATTGAATATGGGTCACCATCGACCACTAGCATCTTGGATAGCGAGTCCCCTACCCCGACGGAGTTGCTCACTAAGTAGCGACTCAAGGTCCCGGCACGCAAGCGTAGAGTGTCGGACGTGGCGGTGTGTCGGTCCACTAGAGCTCTCTCCAGTCAGGTAAACTTTCTTACTTTTTTTGCCATGCTTGGTGAACTTTTTATCCTCCCTTTGTAAAATGCCTATCTTTTTCTTCAGTCGACGACGCCTACTCCTCCTGCTACATGAGCCACTACAGCTGTCGATGCGCCTTCATTGGCTCGGGTACGTATGCATCCTCGCACTATATACTTGCTTTGCATTTCTGATGTCTAATGCCTTTTCTGTTCTGCCTTCTTCTTCTCATGTCGTCATGTCTCTCCACACGATATTTGACCAAATGGAAAATGACCTAGCTGGCGCACAATCGACCCCGCCCGCTGGATATACTACTGCGGAAACCATCATCGGGACTGGTATGTCGCGGGTCGCAACTGCTGATTCTTGTGTATCGACCAATGTTATCGATACAAACAGTGGAGGCCAATGCACCGGAAGGCAAGGCGACTGATGCTAGAGTCCATCCTACTTCAAGCCCTCGTCAGGAACTATGCTTCGAATTCACAAGAAGCACAATAATTTAGTCTTAACCTACTTTATCATTCATAATGATATAGTGATGTATTGAATTGCACTAATATTT
The DNA here is from genome assembly GCA_019279435.1 of Zizania palustris. NCBI lineage: Eukaryota > Viridiplantae > Streptophyta > Magnoliopsida > Poales > Poaceae > Zizania > Zizania palustris. The sequence goes on along the minus strand of JAAALK010000079.1, from coordinate 38,000,220 downwards.
TTTCTACTTCATGATAGGATGTTTAGAGATTTTAGAACATATTGTGATAAAGTTTAATCTGATTCATCCAACAACACTAGTTTTGCAAAGTAAGTAGTTTCAACAATACAAACATAGTTTAACTATCTAATAAATAACATAATATTATAGATATTGTTAATTATTTTTCTTTGAAATACAAATGCAGACCTGTGACAACATGTGAGTACAGGAGCTATAGGTCTAAGATTTGTCAATAGGTTCATGGAAACTAGATTGAGATACTTGGCAACGATTTTTGGTTCTGATTGTTCGTAGTTGCAGTATTGTGTGTGCGTGTCGTGATGTGTGGTTGTTTACTTCCCCATATTCCAGTTTTTGTGATCAGATGGTTGAACCTATTGTTGAATTTTGTAACCTTCCTGGATTAAATAAAATGTGTATTACCTTTGAAGTTATTGGAAAGCAATCCTTGTATTGGAGTACATGTCTCAAAAATGTTGATACGCTTATTAAGAATCTGAAAACATTACTCACTGTAATACTTTCATTCCTGACCTTAAAAGAATTCTTTCTTTCCTCCAATACAATCTCCAAAATCCAATATTAGTTAATCATTATTCAATCCTCGATATAATTATTCAAACAAATATTCTAAATCACTCTTTGGTCCCAATAAAAATCATTCAAAAACTAAAACACTTCTCTCATTCAATAGAACCTTATTCTTAATCACAAATATCTATTTAAAGCATGATATTTATTCAAACACGTTTAATAATGTTACGATGAAAAGAAGCAATGATTATTCTTATCCAAAATAAATCAAAAATAGAGATTCAAGCTACCGGGTGTAGGACCGAAAGTAGCGACCAGAGGGGGGTGAATGGGCGCCTAAAAAATTCTTGCAAATCAATGGCCTGCTCCCAACACCCAACGCACCTCAACAGACTAACAGCGAAAAACAAACAGATCAACAGAGCCTCAAAAGATCTAGCCTAAAAACAACCAGTGTCCTAATCAAAAAGACACCAACACAGTGTTAATAGGCAGATTAAAAGATCATTCAAACCATGAGCATCTCAGGCATTTTCAGAGTTAAACATCACAGGCATTAAAAGGAACTGACTATCAACAGATGATGGCCTTTCAGATGAATCATGCAGATACAGACTAAGAGTAAATTTTTCAGAACCTAACCAAAAATATCATTCGATACTAGTCATGCTTGAAATAAATGAACTAACAAGATCTAGAAACTTGATTAAAATACTACACAAACAGATAAACAAATCATTAAAAAAACTAGCCACGGTATCCTCGGTTTGCGTGCTCAAACTTACAAAATATCTCAAGTGCTGCCTGCTGTAGCCGTGTAGATCTCCACACCGAATCAATACGTCACATAAAATCCCGGCTGCAAACTTCGCGTGACTTCTTGCTTGACACAACGAACGAAGCTTCTTCCTGCCGCTCGGCTGACCACGTGAGGAGACAAGTTGCTGGCTTCAGAAAACTTACCGCCTGGACGCTGCTGGTTGCAAGTGCAGTATAGGCAGCAACCTACACACGCGAGCTCATCGCTCGTGAATACGCTCCCACGCCAAAAGATGCGCCCGCCGCTTGCCTCTGCCGCTGGATGCGTCGAGTGCCACGCCGCCTAGACGCAGGGCTCCCAGCGAGTCATGCCCCTTGCTGCTAACAGCCGGCCATGCGTGAAGATGAGAAATCATGGCGGCGTTATGACCCAAAGGACAAAGAAAGACCAATGGCGGCGGTGGAAAAACGAAGAACACAGAGAACAAATTGACCCCCAAATTTCTAGAATTAGTAAAGTGAATTCTGTAAAAGGGTGCCCTAACCCTAGGATATTGGGGCCTATTTATAGGCAGCCCATTAAATGGAAAAATGCAGAAATACCCCTAGGGTTTTTTACAGACTCTGAATAAAAATGGAAAAGACCGAAATGCCCTTAGGATTTTTTATAGACTCACTGACAGACTGTGGGCCTAACGGCAAAAACGTGAAAACCTAAATAAAGGTAACTTGTCCTGATGCGGAGCTTTCGTAGCAGCTACGGCTTCGCCTCAGAACGGTCAGATCCGAGATCAGTGGTCGTCAGTTTTGCGCCAAAACTGACAAAGCGTCCACCGTCTTCGCACCGGGTACTCGGATTGGGCCGGCCCGATTCCGCAGCTCCCTCAGCCCGGCAATCGCTAGCCGCCCGTGTACCTGAGTCAATCCCGGTCAATAGCCCAGTGGATCCTCTGCTTCTCCTAGCTCAAGTACCTAGATTGGGCCAGCCCGGCTTCGCGGCCCCTCTGCCCGACAGTCGCTCGCTGCTCGTGTACCTGAGTCACATGCGGCCCAGACGCAGCAGATCTTCTCTCTCTTTTCAGTCCTCTTTGACTATCGTTGACAATGACTCATCACATCTGGAGCCATGAAGCCCACGCTATTCAGCATGGCTCCTCACCGGGCTCCCAAGTTCCACAACCAGAACTCTCAGACCAAAGTCTCTCAACCACAACCCCAGGTCTAGAATATTTAGCCCAAAAATACAAAGCTGAAGGTTGGCAAAAGCAGTGATAGTATCGTTTACAATTCAAGTACAATAAGTATTCACTCTACAGAAAGTGATAACTTTGAGATGATTTAAGTATAAATAAATAAAAACAAAGCACCGTAAAAACAGATATAGGAAGCTACTATCACTCATCACCAAGAAACATAAGAATAATTAGATAAGCATCAAGTGAATGATCATGATACAATGGATATAATTTATTAGTATCTTCCCAGTAAGAGTAAGTTTTGCACAAGTGGGGTTTTTATGGTCAATCTTCCCACATGTCCTATGAGGGAATTCGCTAATGGTAAAGGATGTCCTTTAATCCTCCAATGCATCTCTTATAGTAGGATCTAGCGTTGTTAGATAGAAGTAGGGGATTCCATGGCTCTTGCCTGGTACTCCATCATTATAGGTAACTACATCATTGTGTGTACAAGAAGCAGATAACTAAGGTCGACAATCAGAAAAGGGCAGACACATTGGTGGTCTGCAATACTGAAACAAGAAATCATACCCGAACGAAGCTCCATTTAGATCACTTGATATTGTGCTGCAAATGAAATGACAGTGCATTAGACTGACCAATCTTTACCTAGAATTTTTTTATTAAAACAATGAGAAAATAAGGTACCATTATTAGTGTTTAAATAGCCTATAATAACACCATGAAAATATTTTTAGACCGTGACTGCTAAATCACCTGTAAAAAATAGCAAAGGCAACTAAGACCTCTCTGCATGAGAGTTAGAGATACCACGCACAATTCCTATCGAAAATGTAGTATGACCCTTTATTCAGAAATATATCTATCGAATCTATTTTACATTAAATTGCACCAATTGATATGAAATAGTGCAAAGGCTGAAAACCCATCATGGATGAGTTTGCAGTTGTGCTTGTTCTTCGTATCAGATAATTGAACTTATACAGTACATATGGCCTTGCTTCAAAAAATAGTACAGGGACAACCCATTTTGTTGTTAAAATATATCAAACAGAGCCAACCATCACTCTTTCTTCAGTTTCCATCCTACCGGCTGAAGAGGAAAAACTCCCTAGCCAGTTGTGTTCTAAATTGAATTTGCAATTTAGATATAAAACATTACAACAACTAACTAACTTTCCAAGACAACAACAACCATTTCTTTGAATGAAACATAACTTCTTAATAAATTATAGTTTCATACAATTAAAAATAAAGAGGATTAAATGTGCACAAATAAAAATAAATTGAAATGGTCTATACCATGGCAAACATCAATCTTGCCTTTTCAAGAATATTAGATATTTCAACAGTCATTTTAATTACAAGACACCCCTAAAATGAAATGGTCTAGAGTACATGATTTATCGTATGGCACAATCCCTCTGTATCTTTTATCTGAAAAACAACAAAAGTATGCTTGCTTCTCTCACATTTTATATAGGAACTATTTATTTTCTTACTTTTAAATATCGTGTGTTTTGCATTTGTGCTTGTTATTTACCTTCATTCTTGAGCACCGACATGGTTAAACAATGTATTCAATTGACAGGTCACTGGACGTCACGATAAGAAAGCTATCAACCATGTTAGAAAATAGACTGAGAAGAGAAGGGAAAGAATGTTATTTTATTTTACATGTCTAATTTGTCTCATTTTTTATTTAGATATTTGTGCTATAACAGGACACTAAGACTAATAAGGAAAAATGTGTATTTATTTCAAATTTGTATAGTTGTCGATGGTCGTCATAGACAAAAGAGATATCACGACAATAATTTGCCTCACGACCCTTCTGGAATTTGTATTCGACAACCATCACACACTCCATCAAAAAGTTCATCAGATGATGAAGATGCGCCATATCGACCACCATCCTCATTTATTATTCCTACGCAAAGTACCATTACATCATTAAGATTATTTCAAAGACAAACCTCTATTGGTATAAACTACTACTATGTGAGTTGTGCAATTACTAATAATGTAATTTATGTCTTATGTGATTACATAAACATTGTCCAAGTACAAAATCTACTATGGTACCAACATCAAGTATCTACTCACAAGATCAACAATCAATTCTCTTTGTTCAACAAAACCCTCTTGACTGATCGGTAGATCGTGCTGAAATAAGGCGAGCACGTGAAAGAGCATGCTATGCAAGCTTGACACCAGAGCAACGAAACAACAGACATGCAAGTGATAGATCTTGATATGCAAGTATGATGGATGAGCAGAGGCAAGTGAGGCGAGAACAAAATAACCAACGAAATTATGAAAAACGAAGAACTCAACGTTATGCAAGCTTGACACCGAAGCAATGGAACAACAAACATGCAAGTGACAGATCTCGATATGCAAGTATGATGGATGAGTAGAGGCAGGTGAAGCGAGGACAAATGAACTAACAAAATTCTATAAGATGAAGAACTCCTGGTCCAAATTGTGTTGTTCCTAATGCAACACATGGCTCCAACCTCAGCTCTAACAACATCGATACAACTGACGTTATCTACTAGAACCTACCAGGTAGCCCTAACTTTTTAAAGACTCAACCAGACTATCGTCACTATGGTGCGAAGAGGTTTGAATATGAGCCACCAGGATTTTGTTGTATGAATGGCAAGGTCAAACTTGAAATGCCTAAGCCACATGAGGAGCTTCGACGGTTGTACACAGGTGAAGACACTCAATCACAACATTTTATGGAGAATATTAGATATTTCAACAACCATTTTTCCTTCAACACAATATACTATGATTATGACAAGAAACAAGCAAGTGCAAGGGATGGAGTGTACACTATTGGGGGAAAATACTCCATTTTCAAGACTTTGGAAATCAACGGTTAAAGATAATTCACCAACATCAAAGTTCACGTTCATCTCCGGAGGTGATAAAGTTTCTAAGCCGAAGGATACTTCGGCATCATGATTCGAAGGCATCCTCCGAAGGCTACGAAGCTGCATTAATGGAAAATAGCAAGACTGATAAGACGTCTGCCTTATCAACCTTCTCCGGATGAATTTTACTATTTTAACCCTATTCGGGGTACCGAATAGTTTCCACTATGTCGGTTGTAATTGAGGGGTAAATAGGTATTTTCCTTAGACTTTTTTCCTATAAATACCCCCCTTCTTACCCTGTAATAGGCATCGAATACTCAGTTATTCAATACACAATTTTGGACTACTTGAGCTATTATCCTATTCGGAGGCTTGAGATAGTTCTCAACACGAACTCTCTGTTTGTTAGTTCTTAATCTTCAAGAAACTGTTGGCGTAATATTTTACGCCAACAGTTGGCGCCATCGGTGGGGAACCTAGTTCTAAAAGTTAGTTCTCTACTGTTGACTGTACTTCGAAGAGCACTTGCGGAGGGAGCTTTGGAGTCTCAAGATTCCGCGCACCCTTTGGTAAGGGGCTCCCTAGTGCAGCTCGAAGGCCTTTCCTCGTCTTCCCAAACCAATCGAAGTCCTCGATCTTCGGACCTCATCTTCATTAGCTATGCCTCCCAAGTGGAGCCTAGCCTCCGATCCTCCCCGAAGGTCCCCTTGGACCAACGGAGCAGGACCTTCAGTTATCCCGGTAACCCCCGAAGGGGCCGCCGGACGTCGAGCACCCAGAGGCCCCCGAGACGCTCCCACGGTGCTCCAAACCGACTACGCCAGTTCCTAAGACCCGAAGCTCCCCTCCAAAGGAGACGAAGACCTTCCTGAGGACAAGTCTACCCAGGTAGCGTGACTTCAGGAGGAAGTAGCAAGGTGGAGGCAAGATGTTGTCGATCGACTCCGCACTCAAGCTTCCACTCATGCTCCAGAAGGACCTCAAGATGGTGGTACTGGCAACCTTCCCGAAGTTGTCCAAGTCCCGGAGGAGGCTGAGAATGCATCCTTCGATGACGAGTCTCCGTTGCATCCAGACCTGCAGAAGGTGCCCTTCGATCCTAGGTTTAAAGCCTCGAAGCTGCACAAGTACTCCAGTGGGTCTGACCCCGGAGCATTTGCTCGTTCGTATGATTTGGCAATAGAAGCCAGCGGAGGGGTGCGTAACACTATGGCTAAGTGTTCCCCCTCGCTCTTGAAGGTGTAGCACTTCGATGGTTCTGGTATCTAAAGCCAGGATCGATCAAGTCTTGGGAGCAGCTGAAGAGGAAGTTTGTAAGCAACTTCCAAGGTACATTTGTGGCCGCAATGTTGACTGGGAGTCTTTTCCAAGTGAAGCAGCAAGCGGGGGAGACACTTCGGGAATATTTCACCCATTTCGCCCACACCAAGTCTTAGATCAAAGGCTTGTCTACCTCTTCGGTAGTTGATGCTGCGCGTGAAGGGGTCCTGAACCCGGATCTCCTCAGCAAGCTTCATCGGAAACCGGTGTCATCTGTGGCATAGCTGATGGCATACTTCGAACAGTATGCCAAGGCAGAGGAAGGTTGTCTCCAAAGAACTGCAGCACCTGCACCATCCCTTCGATAAGTGAAGACGGAGCCTAAAGTCCCAACCTCTCTACAAGCCCCCCCGGACAATCGTTTCAATGATCATAGGCGGGGAAAGAAGCACTTCCGCTCGGAGGTGTTGAACATTGCACCCTCTTCCTCGAAGGAACCTGCCAACTTTCAGCAGGCACGAGGCTTCAAGGTTGGAGCTTCGAAGCCCCAAGAAATAATAACTAGCAGGCGCTAGAGCTTCTTTTGTTGTGTGCATGGTGAAAATAGAACCCATGACACGAAGGATTGTAAGTCTGTATTAACCCTTCGGGGTGAATACCTTGGACGAAGTACAGGGCGAGGTACTTCGGATCGAGCCCCTCCAGCGGCACGTTCAGAGCTCGTGCAAACCGTGGCCCGAGCCAGCATCCCCGAAGCACCCATGCAGCTTCTGATGGCCAATATTATGCCACCACCGAAGCAAGAAGATCCCCAAGATCGTGGCAAGCGAGTGGTCCTGCCCATCTCTAGAGGGGGGGGCTCGGAAACATGTCAAAAAGGCAGCGACGAGAATATGTCCGCAAAGTAGGGCACATAGGGACCTCGAATTCTGCGGCAAGAATGCCCGAGTGGTCTCATGTACCTATTTCCTTTACTGCCAATGATGCTGCAGGGGTGAAATTCCCTCTTGCTGACTCCCTAGTCATTTCAGCTGATATAGCTAGAGTCAAAGTTCGAAGGATCCTAGTAGACGGTGAGAGCTCCGCAGATATACTCTTTGTCCAAGCCTTCGACCAGATGTGCATTCCTTAGAGGCATTTACTTCATGTGGCCCGCCCACTTCAAGGCTTCGCAGGTCCGCCTCTCGATGCCCTCGGCCAAATAGGCCTCGAGGTTGCCTTCTGAGAGGGGCCCTTAGCCAAGGTGGAAGAAGTGATCTTCGACGTCGTTGATGCCCCATATGCCTATAATGCGGTTTTTGGACGGGGTATGTTGAACTAGTTCGGGGCTATAGCACATCATAACTACTTATGTCTCAATATGTCCATGCAAGGTGGAGTTCTCACTATCTCAGGAGACCAAGCTATAGCCCAAAGAATGGAGTATGGCCACGGTTAGCCACTGGACCCTCGGCAAGTGCATAGTGTGTCGGAGCACATAAAGTAGGTTTCGGAGTCTCCAAACTCCTCGAAGGGCCTTTCCCTAAAGCCAAGACCAAAGGGTGATGTCATCACGAAGATAATCCTGAAAGATGGCAAGGAGTACCCAATATAGTTCGGTAAGGGGCTACCTTCGGAGATAGCAACTTCACTGGAGGAAGTAGTCAAGCAAAATTTGGACATCTTTGCCTGGACCGACGAAGACATCACCGGGGTTGACCGGAGTATCATCGAGCATAGTTTGCTTGTCAACCTGAAGGCTAGGCCAGTGCGCCAGGGGCTCTGTAAGTTATCAGCAAAGAGGGTAGACCTCACCAAGGTAGAAGTGGAAAAATTGCTAAGGGCTGGCATCATCAGGGAAGTAGCTCAAACGGAGTGGCTGGCTAACCCTATTTTTGTTAGGAAGAAGGGCTTCGGCTAGTGGCGCATGTGCATTGATTTCACATCATTAAATAAAGCATGCCCGCGAGACCCCTACCCTATGCCCCGAATAGACTAGCTAGTGTATTCTATGACTGGCTCCGAATTACTGAGCTTCCTGGACGCATACTCTGGTTATCATCAAGTATGTTTAAAGCACGAAGACAAAGCCAAGACGAGTTTCATAACCCTATCTAGAGTATTTTGTTATGTAAGAATGCCTTTTGGCTTGCGGAATGCCGGAGCCACCTTCTCACGTTTGATAGCTAAGGCTCTAGGTCATCAAATAGGCTGAAATGTCGAAGCCTATATGGATGATATTGTAATAAAGAGTGTTGTAAAGCACCATCATAGCCTAGACTTAGTTGAATCATTTGAGAGCCTCCGAGCATGTGGAGTTCGCCTCAACCCTAAAAAATGTATATTCGGGGCGCAATCAGGAAAACTGCTAGGGTACTTAATTTCGAGTAGGGGAATCGAAGCTAGCCCGACGCAGATAAGTGCATTGCAAAGAATGGCTCCACCAGAAAATTTGAAGCATGTCCAGAAGCTAACAGGACGGCTCGCAGCTCTCAACAGATTCCTAGCCAGATCAGCTGAGCAAAGCCTTCTAATTTTTAAAGCTCTAAAGGGGTCCAAAAGTTTCAACTAGACGCTGGAGTGCCAGAAGAGCTTCGATGATATTAAAGAATACCTCGGAAGCCTGTCAACACTCATTGTGCCCCTCCTGGAAGAAACTCTCCTTCTTTATCTTGCAGCAATGGGCTCCGCGGTAAGTGCAGTATTGGTCAGAGAAGTTGAGCTTAAAGGAAAACTGGTGCAAAACCCAGTTTATTTCGTCTCAGAAGCTTTGTTCGCAGCAAAGACAAGATACTCCAGCTCGAAAAATTTGCTTATGCTTTGGTAATGGCCTCGCGTAAGCTAAGGCATTACTTCCTAGCACATAATTTTATTGTTCCTACCTCTTATCCCCTTGATGATATGCTTCGGAGCAAATATTCTATGGGTAGGATCGGAAAATAGGTTGTCGGAGCAAAGATCATAGCTGACTTCGTGGCAGAATGGACTCCATCTGCAGTTTGGGCTCCGGAAGAAACCTCCGAAGGTCTGTGGACAATTTTTTCTAACGGAGCCTATCAGGCATCTGGTGCCAGAGCTGGAGCTGTGATAATATCGTCGTCATGGCAAAAGGCCATGTACTCTGCGAGGCTCAACTTTAAGACCACCAACAATATTGCAGAGTACGAAGGAATCCTAGTAGGCCTTCGAAAGGCAAAGGCACTTGGAGCAGCAAGGATTATAATTAAAATAGATTCCCATGTCGTCGCAGGGCATGTTGACAAAAGCTTTCAAGCAAGGAACCCGCATCTTGCAAAGTATCTGGAAGAAATCCACAAGACAGAAGCAATGTTTAAAGGATTTTCTGTTCAGAGTATCTGTCACGCCCCGATTTAATAAATCAGGACCTTTATTGAAATTACATAGAAAATCAATAAACCAAGACGTTCATCATGCGACCACGTACAAATACGAGCAATCATTCACGGTTCGTAGACCGTATTAATACAAAAGTGAATAAAGGTGAAGAGAAACTAATAAAATAAAGGGTCCTAGATGAATGCCTCCTTCCAGTCTCGCCTTGACTGGGTCGCTACTTCAGACCTTCATCCTCCTCGTAGTAGACGGGCTCTGGTGGTGTAAGTCAATGGGGGTGAGTACAAACGTACTCAGCAAGCCACCGAATGCAAATATAATGCAGAGTAATAACAAGGGAGTAGTGGCTAATTTTTGCGGAAAAGCATAATTGTAAAGCATTAAATGTGATCAATTTATTAGTACTGAAACGTAAACATGTGTATGCATCATCATCTTATAACTCGAGGGGTACAGTCAGCCCCACCTCGCTCATCAGTCCTTACATGCCATGAATAACTCAACCATTCAAACAATTGTAAACTAACTGCGAGTAGTCACACAACCCGCCCTTGACCGTGGGCTCAGCTTTTCGAAAAGATTAATTACTCTGATCAGAGATGTACCACTGTACCCACAAGGCACGCACTCACCACTTACACCAAAGTGTAACGAGATGACCCATTCCACGGGAACTCATGCCAAAACCTTCCATATGGTCCTCCTCGACCCGACAGCACCCTCTTATGGGTTTTGTATCGTGTCTCGACGCGTCGAGCCTCACCATACCCCCCCCCTTGAGCCACGTCGGTACAAGTCACCCGCAGGTTGCCCCTTGCCCCCTCCACTATGGTACATCGAGTCGGATTGTTCCATACTTCCAGTTAGGACATACCCATTAGACTTGTGGTTGGTACGGAAGTGCTTTGCAACAGATCCCGCAGACCGGTCCTTATAGTGCCCCGGGTGCGACCAACCAATGCCCTAGCTTGCACCCGGAACCCACCATACTTATAACATAGCCAACTCCCACAGAGTCCAGAGACAAGAATAACGGGGAAATTCATATAACAGAATCCATCTATCTACGACTCATTCTTTTTATCCTATAGCAGTTGTGCCGGTACATTGGGCACTAGCTAATATTTTTAGAGTAGAGTGACAAGGAGTTAAGGCTCAATAAGCATGGCTTGGGTTTGCACACAAGGACGGGGATCTAATAAATATAACTGTAGGGCTTGATATTTGACTAATGCAATAATATCCTATGAGTTATAGCGGTAGTTATGAAAAATTGGGCTTCAATGATGATCAACTATTTCCACAGGAGGGTTCGATGACTTGCCTTGCTCACCAAAGGGTGAAGGTGGAACCTCGGGATAAAACTCCGGCTCCTCGACGAACTCGTAGTCTTCTCGATACGGAAAAATAAACAATGCATTCAATAAACAGATAAAAATCCACCAAATAATAAACATACATGTTTATGGGTGAATTAAGGTTTTAATATTCTGAAGTTTTGGTGAAAAACAGTAAAGCTTATATTTTAAGGTTTTTCCTAATTTATTTTCTGAATTAATAATTTTATCCCTAAGGGGTTTTCATTCTTTTAATTAATAAGATTATTTTGGGCAATAGTAACATACTGTTTTTATGGTATTAATATGTAGAGAATAAAATGCTGAATTTAACAAAATTTGAATGGTGAAATTTGGAGTTAAAATGAGCAAGTTATGAATTTTCAAAGTTTAAACCTATTTCTGGAATTTTATTTAAACTGGTAAATGGGCTCTGGTCCACGGTGAGCCAGGCCCACGGTGGACAGGCGCACTGTGCGCATGGACCGGCTGATACAGAGCCGTTGGATCTAGATTCGGCGGCCAGGCGCGAGGCGGTTTCGTTTAAATGAAAATGGACGGCCACGATTAGATCCCACCGAACCGGTACGCGTGGACGCACGAGATTACTCCAAGCCTTTAAGTTACGATCGACAGCTGTGATCGCTCCGTACCCCTTTGACCGGATCCAAGGGCCCGGATTAAATCCCGAAGGGATTTAATCGTAGCCCTCCAATCACGATCGGATGGCCGCGATGCGGTCCGGCACGGCACGGTCGTAAGGGGGCTTGTACCCACTTCGTCTCCGGCGACGGCGGCCTCGGGTGCGACGGCGACGGCGGCGGTGAGCACCTAAGGACCTAGTTCTCGCTGGAAATGGAAAGAGGGGTGAACGGCGGTCACGATGGTACCTTCGGCGGCGGTGGTGAGCGGCGGACGGCGATCGGCGACGAGGGTAGACGAAGGAGGGTCTTCGGGTGGTTGACGGCGACGACGAGCCGGCGGGCTTCACGGCCAACCAAGGGGTGGCCGGGATGGGTAGGCTCCGGTGGTCTCGACGGTGGTGGTGGCTAGGGCGGGGGAGGCTGGAGTCGACGGCGAGCGGCGACCGGAGTTGAAGCCGAGGGAAAACCCAAAAGTGAAGGGGGAGCGCTCTGGTTCACTCGAGCTCGGTTGCGGTGGTGTCGGCAGAGGGCGGCGACGGGGAGGGGTATTTATAGGGGTTCGCCGGTGTTTAAATGGAAGGAAACCGAGGGGTTTCCATCCTTCTCCGGCGAGCTTCCATGTGCGCGCATGCTTGCCATCTAAGCCGAAGACGCGTGGGGATTAGGGGGAATGTGATCGCCGGTGTTCGGGGAAAAGGAATCCGGGGCCGGATCGATGAGATCGGGCGGTCGGCGGCGGGATTTGGCAAGGGGGATCACCGGCGATGGAAAGGGGGATCCCTTTCCATCGGGGAAGATGATCCCGACAGGTGGCCCCCACCTGTCAGCGGGCGAAACAGAAAAGGATGGGCCGACAGGCGGGCCCCGGTGACCAGAGAGCGGAAGACGGCCATGGGTGCCTGACGAGTGGGCCAGGCGGAGCGCGGGCACGGGGAGGAGAGAGGGGGAACGCGCCGACAGGTGGGTCCCGCTTATCAGTGGCTCAAGACTGGACTAGGCTGGGCTCGGGGCACTTTGAGGGTTGAGGCCCATTAGAATTATAAATGTTTTCTGATTTAAAATAATTCCAGTAATTCGTTTATTTGATTAAGGGGTGTATCACTGTTGATAAAAATTTGTAAAAATTCCTGAAATTGTGTTTTGGCTTCTAGTTTATCTCATAAAATTTTCAAGTCTATATTTTGAATATTCCTCCTTTTTTGGCTTAAATAGGGCTCTTTTAGGGTTTTCTTTAATATTAAAATTCAGATATTCATTTAATAATATTTTTCTTGTATTTTATTTCTTTTTAATTTTTGGGGTGTTACAGTATCCCTCAAGCAGATAATCAACTTGCAGACATTCTAGCGAAGGCTGCAGCCGGAGCATTGGACGTCCCGGAGGTTGCTTTCTATGAAGAACTTGTCAAGCCTATGGTAAATCAATTACCCTCCGCAGAAGTCCTTTGCATCCCAGCTACAGATTGGCGGACCCCGATAATGGATGTCTTGCAAAGCAGCATACTCTTATCAGAAGGTCCGGATTTCTGAAGGTTGCAAGCAAGGGCTTGAAATTATGAGCTTGTCAATGGGATATTATACAAAGCCGGAGTTTGTTCTCCCTTACTCCGGTGCATCTCACAACCCGAAGGCCAAGATATACTTCGGGACATTCATGAAGGTTTATGTGGAAGCCACCTGGCCCCCGTGCTCTAGCAGGAAAAACACTTCGGCAGGGTCTCTATTGGCCAACAATTGTAAGAGATGCAGAGGAATTAGTTCGAACCTGTCAAGGATGCCAGTGGATGGGTAGACGAAGCCACCGTCCACCAACACTACTTCAAGTTATTGCCCCGGTGTGGCCAATGGCACGATGGGGAATGGATCTCATCGGCCCTTTTCCAATGGCAATAGGCATCTTGAAGTTTGCAGTGGTAGCAATTGAGTATTTTTCTAAATGGGTCGAAGCTAAACCCCTAACTGCTATCACTTCAAGAAATGTGCAAAAATTCTTCTAGCAAAATATCATATGCAGGTTCGGAAAGCCAAGGGAGTTAACTGTGGATAATGGCACCCAGTTCAAAGTCGAACCCTTTAAAGAATTTTGCGAAGAACTGGGCATCAAGTTATGCTTCGCAGCAGTTCGCCATCCACAATCCAACGGAGCCGTCGAGCGAGCTAATGGAAATATTCTCTCTAGTTTAAACCAAAGAATTGTCGAGCAAGCCAAGGGACTGTGGACCGAAGAACTTCCTAAGATTCTATTGTCCATTCGGACCACTCAGGCCAAGTCCACAGGCTTCACCCCATTCAGGCTGCTATTCGGAGATGAGGCCATGACTCCTACGGAGCTCAAAGGTGGATCCCTCCGCGTAGTAGAACCTGGAAATGAAGATGAGAGAAGCACTTCGCTGGACATGTCAGAAGAAACAAGGCTTCGAGATGTCGCCAATCTGATGAAGTACTAAGACCAAACAAAGACATGGTATGACCCGAAGATAAAAGTGAACGAGCTTAAACCAGGTCATTTGGTATTGCGAAGTGTAATAGCTCCGGGGAAGTTAGGAAATAAATGGGAAGGACCATATATTATCCTACTCTCAAGATGCCCGGTTCATTTAAATTAGCTAATTTAGAAGGGGAAGAGTTGAAGCATGCATGGCATGCGGAGCACCTTAAACGTTATTATGCTTAGGGGCACCTTGTAATCAATTATAAAAGTACCTTTCTAAATAAAGATGGAGGTTCGAATTTTGTTTACTCTTCAAATATCCCTTACTCCTGGTGGACGCATCAGGAGAACGGAGATGCTTGTGGAGTCAAGCATCTTTCAAGGAACCTAGACAACGGCCTTCGAACCATTGGTTCAAGGATTCCATTGGCAGCCTACGGATTCTAGGCTCCGGCTTGTTAGGATCCGTAGAAGAGTCTAAGGACTTTCAAAGAATAGATTTCCGGCCTTTGGATTCGAAGCATCTATAAAAGAGCCGTAGGTGGCCAGCCTACGGATTCCAGGCTCCGACTTGTTAGGATCCGTAGAAGAGTCTAAGGACTTTAAAAGAGCAGATTTCCAACCTCCGGGTTCGAAGCATCTGTAAAAGAGACGTAGGTGGCCAGCCAACGAATTCCAGGCTCCGGCTTGTTAGGATCCGTAGAAGAGTCTAAGGACTTTAAAAGAATAGATTTCCGGCCTCCAGGTTTGAAGCATCTGTAAAAGAGTCGTAGGTGGCCAGCATACGGATTCCAGGCTCCGGTTGTTAGGATCCGTAGAAGAGTCTAAGGACTTTAAAAGAACAGATTTCCGGCCTCCGGGTTTGAAGCATCTGTAAAAGAGTCGAAGGTGACCAAGCAATAAGGTTTCAAGGCTCCAGCCCAATGAAACACTTTTAAAGTCCTAAGTGACTGCTATGGGAGCTTGCAAGTATAAATTTATCTCCAAAACTTATAACTATCATAATACGAACGTACAGTTCGAAGAACTCTATGAACGAGTAAAGTATGATTACCAAGTGTTGTGTGAAGCATCAGATTGTTATATAAATCATTGTGTCTGACGGACCCTATCGCAACGCGCACGGTCCCCCACCCACAAGGAGGGGCAGGGGAGTAAGGAACAACAAAAAGATGCTTCCAAATCCATTCATATTAATTGGATAATCATATTATTACATCAAGAGAAGTTTTGGTCTAAGCCTAGATAAAACGAAGACCCCTCTGACCTCTAGAGCTACTTCTAAGATCACTTCGGCCTTCAGAGCTTGAAGCCTTTGGGATTTTCTTCTTAGTTCGAGTGCTTTTCTTCTTTGAAGCTCGCAATTTTTTCTGCTCTTCTTGAAGTTCAGCCCAAGACAGAAGTCTTTCGGAGCTAGCCTCTGCTGGATCTTTGGCTTGGTACTCCGAGTCAGACCAATCTACGTATTCAGAGGACGAAGATGCTTCTTCCTTATCTTCTTCCTTGATATAAGCTAAGACCTCACGATGGACTTCGGGTGCTATCTCCCCTTGATCCCCGCGAGGAACAGAGAAGCGCGAGCATCGATAAGGCCTTAAGCTTTCGAGGTCAGACCACTGCCGACGGAGCCCTTCTTTAAGTTCCAATACTTCGAAGTCAAGCTCCGAAGGGCATGGTAAAACCTAAAAGAATAAACATCCAAACAAAGTTCCTCGTTTATAAACTTTTATTTCATTAATATAAGGGACTTTACAAGATTTCTTGTACATGCTTAAGCGCCCTATAATACTAAACCTGCGGGTCGGCTGGTGGAGCAGGTGGCGTCGGAGCTGGCGAAGCTAGAAGCGGAGGCCTCGTTTGAGCTTGCTTTTGCCGGTGAGCCTCGTCGATCCAAGCTTTGGCTGCAGCCTTGTGGTCTGTTTTCCAGATTGCCTGGAAAGCTTCCCAGGCATAAGCTACATCCTGCGAAGGACGCAACAAATCCTCGTTGGCAAAGCTTGCAGGCGTCGAACCCCCAACCGGAGCAACCAAAATCCCAAGAGCTTCGATGTGAGGGAGGACTCCAATCCCGGCAACTTGTCCGAAGATCTCTCCGTACCGGACGCCGGAGCTCATCATCAACTTCGTCGCCACTTGAATCATTTTAAGCTTCCGGTCGAGGGGCTCGCTCGCTACAGTCGAAGATGAAGGGCACTTTGTGCCGAAGTATTTCAAGGTACCCTGAAGGGCATTCAAGGTATGCTCCACTATCACAGTATTCTTCACTTCTGCCGCCTCCAGCCCAGCAGCAGCAGCAGACACTTCGGGCATTTTGGACAGCAGAGTGCTTTTCTAAGCCATGGCTTGTTGAAGTGACTCTTGGAGTTCTACGAGTTGCGTGCTTGAAGTGGCTGCTGCTTGCCGGAGCTTCTCCACCTCCGCTCTGAGCACCACACATTTGGCCACGGCCTCTTGGGCTGAAGTTTGGAGTGCAGTGCTGCTCTACCGCTCGTTCCTGGCCCTAGCCCTCCGTTCTTCGAGGAGATCCTCCTCCAGTCGAAGTGTTTTGTCTTTGGAGCTTTTAAGGGCAAACTGGAGGGTAGTAACCTTCCTCTTGAGACGATTAGTTTCGACCTCATTGGAAGTTGTTGCCGCTCTAGCAAGGACAAATTGCTGCAAAAAGAGCAAGTAAGTACTAAGTAATTCCATTTATTGATTGAATGCACTTGTGGTATGTTGCATACCTGAAGAGCAGCCCTTTCGAGGGCTAGATTGAGCTCCGGGGCTCTGGCTTCGCTCAAGACGGAGACCAAGTCAGTGTTTGTTGGACCGAAAATGGCGACCAGAGGGGGGGTGAATGGGAGCTTTTAAAATTTTAGGCTAAAAATAGCCTTCTGTTTTAATTCAGTCTACTGCGGAACAGGCTTCGAACACACCCTTCGAAGTTCAGGTTCGGAGTTGTTTGATGGCTCCGAACACAGGCTTCGCAAGGAGTAAAAGTCCGAAGTCAAGCAGACTTCGCTCCACACACAACCCCGAAAAACAACTCTGCTAAGTCAGTGCAGGCTCCGCACACAGGGTGCTTCGAGCAGGCTTCGCACTTCACCCTTCGCAAGAGTGGACTACCCTCTGAGGACTTCGACCAAGTACTCAGCGACAGCAACTGGTGCTGGGCTTCGTACACCGAAGGTCTAAACGCACACTAACAGACTTTGCTAGGGGCTTAGACACGATAAGAAACACGGGCTTTGATCAAGGCTTCGCTAGTAAGCAGCGAGGTCTAGCCTCCTGTTACATAGAGCGAACGCACACTGAAAAGCACAGTTCACACAAAACACACTTCGCCTAGACAGGCTTTGGTGCACTACTACTAGCGAGGTATGCAAATAAGCTCAAGCAAAAACTTCAACACAGAAGCAGGGCTTCGCTGCTTGAACAAGGAACACTAAAAAGGAACTCACTGGATGAATACAAAGTATGAGGTGGCTAGTACAGGAGCTCAACAATGAATGCTCAAAAGTGTTAAATGTTACCTACCCAGCCCCCATATTTATAGCCACTATTCACCCAAGTGAATTGACTACTTTACCCCTAGGGTTTACATTGGTTTTGTCTCTACAGAACAGAGGGGTACAAAAGGTAGTCAACTTTATTGTGGAGGCTTCTCTGTCAGCTTTGCAGAGGGGACAGCGTCAGCTTTTTGTAGAGCAGACAATGTCAGCCTTTACAGTATTGACTTTTCTGAAGCCCTCCTTCGCACGCGAGGGGTGCGGTAGCTTCGGTGAGAAGCCTTGAGCCTGACGGCCTTCGCTTCACTGAAGTTAGCCTCCGATACAGTGACGGTTTTGAGCCGAAGCCGTCAAAGCCCTTGGGCCTTCGCACCACCACCTTCGGAGTGGACCACCACGGCTTCGCAGCTTCTCCCAGCTCGAACTCCATCAATCCGTGTACCGAAGCCATGCATGGCCGAAGTACCTCAAGTCATCCTCACTCCGGAGCCAACCTTGCTCTGAGGCCTGCTTCACTCCGAAGCCCCACCTTCGGAGTACCACCCTTCGAAGTCCCTCCTTCGTCCAAGGCCTCCGCATGAAGCATTCCATGAGCACTTCGTCGCAGTGCCTCTCCGCGAGCACACTCCTCGACGAGCCTCACCCGGACCATGCCTTCGATGCACCTCGACTTCTGAGACCTTCGTCGGGTAACCTTCGAGTGTCTCCCTCCGGAGCACACTTCGAAACCTTTGCCTCTACTGAGGACTTGATCCACCATACTCCGAAGTCACTCCTTCCAGAGTACCCTTCGAAGTGCCTCGCCTCCGAGGACTTTGTCTCGGAGTACCTTCACCCGGAGCCACGCTCTGCACTTACTGCCTTCACCTGGCGCACCTCGACCCGAGGACCGACCTCGACCCCTTCGCAGCCTTCGTGACGGAGCTCCCCGCTCCACTTGCATCAAGCCTCCCGCTTGACCCAGGTTTACCTGCTACGAACCGTCCGTCGCCTCCGTAGTCCCCTGCACACCACAGACAAACAGACAAGTGTATCCAGTACCCCGAAGACCTCTCCGGGTTAGCAACCTTCGGCACACACTCCGGTGTACCGCCCAAAGTACCGAACCCTTCGGTACAACCAATCATCGTGTACTGTCGGACCCCTCCGACAGGCACACTCTGCTGCAACAGCTGCAGCAACCAAAGCAACCTCCGAACACCTTCGGAGATCCAACCTCCGAACCCCTTCGGAGGTACCCCTTCGAACCAGAGGTTAAACACAGTCAATCACTCATCACAGACTCCGAAACCAACCCTTGTTTCTCAATCTCCCCCTTGATGAGTGCATTGACAACCAAATTCAAGTTCAAGAAAATTTGAAAAATTTCAGCACACAAGTGACCATAAAAACTCAGAAACGAGCCAAAGCATGTCACTTGATAAAAGAATTTTCCTCCCCCTTTTTAAAAGAGTAAAATCCCCTTCGGCAAATCTCCCCTTTTTCAAGATAAAAACTCCCCCTGAGTAATTTTACCCCTTGTAACAGAGAACTCAAATTTCTCCCCCTTTGGCAATGCAAGCATCAAGGAGCATTTAAAACATGCATAGCGTCGAAATGGGCAGAATTGCAAAGACATATAAAGCAAAAATATGCCAATAGTAATACCAATGATCATGTGCTCAGCTCAATTTAACATTCTCTAAAAGCATGATGACAGCATGTGATGTTATCAGTTTGAAATAAAAGCATCACCACTCAATCAAGGTAACTAGACAAGTAAAAGCAAGGATTGCGCAAAGCTATGCAATTTCTACTCTAGACAGACAAGTCCAGTTTAAGTGGAGCATTAAAAGCAAACTTGATGATCAGATGAATTTTGTTGTTCTTTTCATAATGCCAGGAGTTATTTGTTTGTCCACCTTATACTTTCCAATGAGGCCAAGCCTAGGCATGAAAGCCATCAGAAGATTAAAGCAATGATTTCGGCACACACTACACTATCCCAGTTCAGACCAATGTGCAATGGTAAGCAGTCTAGAATAGGGTAGTGCGACAAACAAACCCACCTGGATCTTTTAACTTGAAGCATGGAAATCATGGATTTTTTAATTGTGATTAAATGAATAATTTGTTTAGCATTTTATGAATATCCATGAATATGTAGAACAATTTTTCAAGTGGCAAAAATTAGCATCCAGAGGAAAGTGTCTTGCTATCAAGCAGATAAAAGATAGCTAAAGCAGTCCTGCCTATACATGCTAGATACAAGATTGAGCAGTGAGCATGATTTGAGTTTGGAAAGAAAACATCATGCACATTAATGTTTCAGATAAATTAAATAGAGCTGAGCTGTCATGATTTCATGAATTATATTCAGGCATATAAGTGCAAAAGATGTAAATGCAATTTCACACATGACTAGCATATGCACACCAATCTAAAACAGCTCCCCCTCACAAAATGTCGTAAGGGTGACAAATACCAAGTTCCCCACGCAAGTAGGCAAAACGAGAAGCATCGAGGGGTTTTGTGAAAATATCGGCAAGCTGGTGTTGGGTATCAACATATTGAAGTTCAATATCACCATTCTCATTATGATCTCTGAGAAAATGATATCGTACATCAATGTGTTTGGTTCTGGAGTGCTGAACCGGGTTGTTTGCAATACAAATAGCACTAGTGTTATCACAAAAAAGTGGAACACTCTTATAATCTAACCCGAAATCCCGCAAAGTGGAAGTCATCCACAAAATCTGAGAGCAACAGCTAGCTGCAGCAACATATTCGGCCTCAGCCGTCGATTGTGCAACACTAGACTGTTTGCGGGAAGACCAGCAAACCAGAGAAGTACCCAGAAAATAACAAGTACCAGAGATACTCTTCCTATCAATCCTACACCCAGCAAAATCCGCATCGGAATAACCTCGAAGACACAAAGAGGAAGACGCTGAATACCATATGCTGAACTCAAGAGTATGTTTGAGATACCTTAGAATGCGCTTTACCGCTTGGCGGTGCGAAGCTCGTGGTGAAGCCTGAAAACGAGCGCACAGACACACTGCGAAGTGTATGTCCGGCCTCGTAGCAGTCAAGTAGAGGAGGGAGCCGATCATGCTTCGTAACTCCTTCTGATCTACGGCTTCTCCATCTTCGTCAGGATCCAATGCTACAGATGTAGCCATTGGAGTGGCGAGAGGCTTCGCATCGGCCATGTCGAATTTCTTGAGCAGGTCCTTGGTGTACTTTGTCTGGTGGACAAAAGTACCTTGTGTGCTTTGCTTGATTTGCAAACCAAGGAAAAAGGTAAGCTCGCCCATCATGGACATCTCGAATTCCCTGCTCATGGTATCTGCAAACTCGGCAACCAAAGCATGAGAAGAGACACCAAAGATGATATCATCCACATAAATCTGCACTAGAAGGAAATCTTTGCCATGCTTGAGAGTGAACAGGGTTTTATCAACAGAGCCCATCAAATACCCTCGCTCAAGCAGAAAAGACTTAAGTCTATCATACCATGCCCGAGGGGCCTACTTGAGTCCATAAAGAGCCTTATGAAGTTTAAGGACTTTATGTGGGTACTTGGGGTTTTCAAAACTAGGGGTTGTTTTACATAAACATCTTTGCCTATGAAGCCATTAAGAAAAGCACTTTTAACATCCATTTGATAGAGTTTGAATCCCCGGGATGTCGCAAAGGCAAGCAAAATCCTAATGGCCTCAAGGCGAGCAACAGGTGCAAAAGTTTCAGTAAAATCAATCCCTTCTAATTGAGAATAACCCTGAGCCACAAGTCTAGCCTTGTTTCTAATTATAGTCCCATCCTCCCCTTGTTTATTTTTGAAAATCCATTTTGTTCTAATGAAATGAACATTTGGTGGAGGATCAACTAAAGTCCAGACTTGGTTTCTCTCAAAATTTTCAAGTTCCTCATGCATGGCATTGATCCAACTAGAATCAGAAAGTGCAAGACTAACATCTAAGGGCTCGAAAGAAGCAACAAAAGCGGAATCAATGAAATGAGCATGAGAACGTGCTACCCTTTGATCAAGCTCACCAATGATCTGCTCGGGAGGGTGCATCTTTGAACATGATGTGGAGCCTCACGGCGGGATGCAGTCTCCCCCTCAACTTGTGCGTTGGAGTGGTCCAAGATGACCGATGTCGAGGTAGTTGCTTCGGGACCTTGTGCCGAAGTGGTCGAAGCGGGGTCAGCTTCGGGGGTTGATGTCGAGGGTAGTAGAGGTTCATCCTCGAAATCTCCGGGATCTTCTTCGAAGATGGTCTGTTCCATGTCGTGTTCATTTGCCTGTTCAAGAGCAGAACTAACAGAGGGGGTTGATTCATCAAAAGTCACATCACATGACTCGATGACAGTGTTAGTCTCCAAATTATAAACACGATAAGAATGACCATGAGTAGTATAACCCAAAAAGATCCCGTCAGAAGATCGCGACTCAAATTTGTCCAAATTACCACGTTTTAGGATAAAGCAACGACAGCCAAAAACTCAAAGATGAGTAACCTTGGGCTGTCTCCCAAAACATAGCTCATAAGACGTCAAATTCAAAATTGAGCGCAAGAAGATTCAGTTTGAGATGTAACATGCAGTGTTCATGGCCTCAGCTCAGAATTTTCTAGGAGTCATGTGCTCATCGAGCATCGTCCTAGCCATCTCAACCAAAGTGCGGTTCTTTCTCTCAACAACACCGTTTTGTTGAGGGACCCGCGAAGCAGAGAACTTATGTTCTATGCCATGCTCCATGCAAAAGTCAACAAAGAGACTGTTTTTGAACTCGGTGCCATTATCACTTCGAATGAATTTTAATGCACCAGGGAGTTCAGTGAAAAGTCTCAAAGCCAAGCTCCGAAAGTGTGAAAACACTTCATCCTTGCTGGCAAGAAAGAAGACCCAAGAGTAGCGAGAGAAATCATCGACAATAACAAGCACATACCACTTGCCGCCTAAAGAACTAACCCGAGAAGGACCTACAGTGTCCATGTGGAGAAGTTCTCCGGGTTGTTCAGTCATCACAGTGGTGACTGGCGAATGTGAAGCGGCGATCATTTTCCATGTCGACAAGGAGCGCAAACTAAATTCTTCTCAAACTTGAGCTTGTGCAATCCTCGGATCAGACCTAGGGCACTCAGACGAGCGAGCAACTCAAAGCTCATATGCCCTAGTCTCCTATGCCACTTCCAAAGCTCAGAAGTAGAATGTGCAACAAGACAATGAGAAGAACCAGATGACTCAGAAAAATCAGCTCCAAAAACTCTCCCAACTCTAAAGATCTTACAGACCACAACACCATCAGAATTGAGTACTTGCAAAGTATCGCGATGGAATCGCACTTCGAAGGCCTCATCAAGCAACTGAGATACAGAAAGCAAATTGTATCCCAGGTTTTCAACCAATGCAACATCTTTGAGAGTGAAATTCGAGTTAATTCTTACCACACCTTTACCTTTCACTCTACTCCTTCGATTGTTGCCGAAGGTGATATGTTCCCTTTGCTTGGTTGTGGTGAGGCTGGAGAACCATGCTGCATCTCCGGTCATATGGCGCGAACAACCGGAGTCCATGATCCACGTGCCCTCCAAGCCTCGATCTATCGCCTACACATGATAAGAGAATCTCGATCGCTCAGTGCTGGGGTGAGTGAAAATATGACGAGGCATCCAGCACTGAGTGACACGAGTAGTAGGCACATAAAAAGTAGACTGTCTACGCACATGATAATCGGAATGATGCAAAGTGCGAGGTCTACCTACATGCTGAGATCGAACAACATGACGAGGTCTCCTACTCTAACGAGGTGCAAAGCTACTCGCCCGGGGTCTACCACCATATGGAACATGGTGAACACCTCGAGGAGCAAAACCTCTCCGAGAAGCACGAGGAGCCTCAAAAGCAGGACGATAGTAAAACTCAGACTCATGCATACCTAAAGATGAGTAATGCATGTCCTAGTAACTCATCGCCTGAGAGCGTCGCTCATCCTTGATGTGACGAAAACAGAAACCAACCAAATGACCCGCCCGCTGACAGTAGGAACAATGAAAAACTCTCCTAGGGGCACTCTCATGGGTCACAGGAGCAACTCTCACAGGCTCCTTGGGCTTCTGCTGAGTGGTTTTCTTGAGAGGGTTTTTCTTGGCAAGAGGAGTGGTTTTCTTTTGAGCACGGGTAGGCTTTTTGGCTGATAGAGTGTCTAACAGAGCTCTCTCTTTCTCTAGGGTAGTGGGAGAGGTAAAAACAATTTTGTTTCCACTATCTAAAGGAATCCTCTCAAAACTCAAACCTAGAGCTAACCTTGCTCTGTCAACACACATCTTGGTCTTGGCCAAGAGCAAATCCATCCTACCCTTTCCCTCAGTGTATTTGTTAACCACGGAAAGAAGGTATTCATTTTCAGACATGAGGTTCTCAGCTCGCTCTCTAACAGTGCCTAGCTGGTCCTTAAGGGTTATGCAAGTGTCACAAACAGGTTGCACATCCTTAGAACTACCGGCTCTTTCCAATCTAGCCTCTAAATCATGAACATGTTTATCACGTAAATTAATGCTCTCGCGTAATAAAGAACAATTCATGCATCCAGATATATCATGAGGTCTAGAATCAACCACCAAAAGCTGCTTCTGTGCAGTCTCAAGCTCAGATAGAGTTTGAGCATGTACAGAATGCAACTGAGCAAGCTCACCCATGACAACAGTACAAGATTCACATTCAGCATCATTAACACTAGACTTAAGCATGGCATAATCAGTAGAAACAGATTCTAGCCTAAGTCTAAGGTCTTTTCTTTCTCTAGCGGCTTGCACAAGTAATCTATCCTGACCAAGAACTACTTCATTCAGCTCATCTAGTTTAATTAAAAGCTGGTCAGAGGATAGTGGTATCTCAGATGAGTCAAGCTCATCGCCGCTGTGATCGCTGTCGGCCATGAAGCAAAGGCCGGTGAAGTCTCGTCCCTTCTTGTCCTTCTTGTCCTCCTTCCTTGGGGACTCCTCCTCCTCAGAGCTCGACTCCTCAGTTGAGGAAGTGTCTATGTCGCTGAGAGCAGCAACAAATGCTCTGGAAGCGGCTTTGGCTACTCTCTTAGCCACCTTGCCGCGCTTGCCCTTCACAAAAGGCTTCCTCTCCTTTTTGTGGTATTTAGGGCGCTCACTTTCATCTCTCTTTTTGAGCTTAGGGCAGTTGGCCTTGATATGACAAGTGTCGCCACATTCAAAGCAACTACTAAAACCACTTCTCCTCTGATCCCGTCTCTCATGATGAAAGCGGGTGAACCTTCTGGCAATGAGAGCAAGCTCATCATCATCCAGATTATCCACCTGCTCCTTTGTGACGGAGACCAGGGAGGACAAAGCAAAACCATCTGCAAGAACACAAGTACCAGATGTGCTCGGTTCTGCAGTGGTGCCATGGCTAGTGCTAGAAACCAATGCCAATGGCTGTGGCAAGGAGTTTCTGTGCACTGCAAGAGATGCCTTAGCAATCTCGGTGGACTTCAGCTTGCTGAAGAGCTCATCACAGGTCAATGTGTTATAACCTGCAGACTCCTCAATGCTGGATATCTTCACTTCCCATTTGCGATGATCAAGAGCATAGAGAAGCTTGATAGCCCTATCGTGATCATTGTAAGCAAGCGTCCCGTTGGACCGCAAGTTACTCACTATCGCATCAAAGCGAGAAAACATGGTATCTATAGATTCACCAGGTGCCTGTACAAACAGCTGATACTGTTGATTGTATGTGCTTTGGCGCCTGGCCTTAATTTGAGTAGAGCCCTCATGAAAAATAGTGAGTGTTGTCCAAATTTCCCTAGCAGTCCTAAGGTGTTGCACCCTATCAAACTCACTTCTACTCAAACCAATGAACAGTATATTCCTTGCCTTGGAGTTGGCATTATACCAATCCTTCTCTGTTTGAGAGGTGCGAGTATCAGGGATGGAGTATTGTGAGTCCACAATCTCCCAAATTGCATTTCCTTGGCTTAGCACATAAGCCTCCATGCGCACCTTCCAGTATGCAAAGTCAGTCCCATCGAACAAAGGAATTTTACTAGCTCTGTCCATGTCGCCAACAGATCACAAAACCGGTTAAGGTCAACTGGTGATCTTAACCCGCTCTCATACCAATTGTTGGACCGGAAATGGCGACCAGAGGGGGGGTGAATGGGAGCTTTTAAAATTTCAGGCTAAAAATAGCCTTCTGTTTTAATTCAGTCTACTGCGGAACAGGCTTCGAACACACCCTTCGAAGTTCAGGTTCGGAGTTGTTTGATGGCTCCGAACACAGGCTTCGCAAGGAGTAAAAGTCCGAAGTCAAGCAGACTTCGCTCCACACACAACCCCGAAAAACAAGTCTGCTAAGTCAGTGCAGGCTCCGCACACAGAGTGCTTCGAGCAGGCTTCGCACTTCACCCTTCGCAAGAGTGGACTACCCTCTGAGGACTTCGACCAAGTACTTAGCGACAGCAACTGGTGCTGGGCTTCGTACACCGAAGGTCTAAACGCACACTAACAGACTTCGCTAGGGGCTTAGACACGATAAGAAACACGGGCTTCGATCAAGGCTTCGCTAGTAAGCAGCGAGGTCTAGCCTCCTGTTACACAGAGCGAACGCACACTGAAAAGCACACTTCGCACAAAACACACTTCGCCTAGACAGGCTTTGGTGCACTACTACTAGCGAGGTATGCAAACAAGCTCAAGCAAAAACTTCAACACAGAAGCAGGGCTTCGCTGCTTGAACAAGGAACACTAAAAAGGAACTCACTGGATGAATACAAAGTATGAGGTGGCTAGTACAGGAGCTCAACAATGAATGCTCAAAAGTGTTAAATGTTACCTACCCAGCCCCCATATTTATAGCCACTATTCACCCAAGTGAATTGACTACTTTACCCCTAGGGTTTACATTGGTTTTGTCTCTACAGAACAGAGGGGTACAAAAGGTAGTCAACTTTATTCTGGAGGCTTCTCTGTCAGCTTTGCAGAGGGGACAGCGTCAGCTTTTTGCAGAGCAGACAATGTCAGCCTTTATAGTCTTGACTTTTCTGAAGCCCCCCTTCGCACGCGAGGGGTGTGGTAGCTTCGGTGAGAAGCCTTGAGCCTACGGCCTTTGCTTCACCGAAGTTAGCCTCCGATACAGTGACGGTTTTGAGCCGAAGCCGTCAAAGCCCTTGGGCCTTCGCACCACCACCTTCGGAGTGGACCACCACGGCTTCGCAGCTTCTCCCAGCTCGAACTCCGTCAGTCCATGTACCGAAGCCATGCATGGCCGAAGTACCTCAAGTCATCCTCACTCCGGAGCCAACCTTGCTCCGAAGCCTGCTTCACTCCGAAGCCCCACCTTTGGAGTACCACCCTTCGAAGTCCCTCCTTCGTCCAAGGCCTCCGCATGAAGCATTCCATGAGCACTTCGTCGCAGTGCCTCTCCCCGAGCACACTCCTCGACGAGCCTCACCCGGACCATGCCTTCGATGCACCTCGACTTCTGAGACCTTCATCGGGTAACCTTCGAGTGTCTCCCTCCGGAGCACACTTCGAAACCTTTGCCTCTGCTGAGGACTTGATCCACCATACTCCGAAGTCACTCCTTCCGGAGTACCCTTCAAAGTGCCTCGCCTCCGAGGACTTTGTCTCGGAGTACCTTCAGCCGGAGCCACGCTCCGCACTTACTGCCTTCACCTGGCGCACCTCGACCCGAGGACCGACCTCGACCCCTTCGCAGCCTTCGTGACGGAGCTCCCCGCTCCACTTGCATCAAGCCTCCCGCTTGACCCAGGTTCACCTGCTACGAACCGTCCGTCACCTCCGCAGTCCCCTGCGCACCACAGACAAACAGACAAGTGTATCCAGTACCCCGGAGACCTCTCCGGGTTAGCAACCTTCAGCACACACTCCGGTGTACCGCCCAAAGAATCGAACACTTCGGTACAACCAATCATCGTGTACTGTCGGACCCCTCCGACAGGCACACTCCACTGCAATAGCTGCAGCAACCAAAGCAACCTCCGAACACCTTCGGAGATCCAACCTCAAACCCCTTCGGAGGTACCCCTTTGAACCAGAGGTTAAACACAGTCAATCACTCATCACAGACTCCGAAACCAACCCTTGGTTTCTCAGAGTTTACGACTTCTTGGCCCTTCTCCGCCAAGGGCTCCAGAAGTGCCCGGAGGCCAGTTCGCTGCTCCAAGAATGGAGCCAACAAAGGGATCCAGGACAAGCCTGGGATCGTTGGAGGAAGGTGTCGCCGTCAAAATAGGGAGGGGACCGAGGCTCGTCATGCTCTTTCCCCTCCCCGGCACGAAAGCCGGAGCAGGGACTCCAGTGGAGGTAGATCCTCCTTCGACTGATGCCCCCTCGGCCGGAACTGCTTCGCTCGAGACGGCTCCAGTCGTCGGAACTACTGTGTCTACCGCAGCCTCAACTCCAAGAGAAGCTGAAGCTCCATCTGTGATCGGAGCTATGCTACTCCTCGATGCACCTACACCATTGAGGTACTTAATGAATATTTGTGGGAAATAACTGTTGCAGGAATTGTAAAGGCAAAAGCTTCGAAGTATACCTTCGCCTGCACCTTGAGACAGAATTGCAGCGTCCTCCAAGACCTCGTACATTCGGAGGTACTCGTCGAGGTCATCTCCCGAAGTCCGCTCCGGTGTAGCAGCTGCAAGCGCCTCGACCTCCAACACTATTACCCCAGCAACGAGTGAGTTGGGGATAATTGCCTCAAGCTCTGAGCCCGCGACGACGGGCTCGGGAGAGCGCACTGTGTCTGCCTCCGCAGCCTCTCATGAAGGAGCTCCAGTTGCATCCATGGCTTCGTCTTCACTATCATCAATAAGATAGTTCTCGAGGGCCTTCCCCATTCGGGCGTCGGAGTCCTTTTCCCCAGAGTCTTCCGAAGACGAGCTCCGAATGCCCAAGGAGGAAGGTGAGGACACCGGAGTTGGTTAAGGAGGAGGTCTTGTCGTTTTCTTCCCCTTCATGATTGGGCTCTTGACGGTCTTCTTCGAAGGCTCGGCGGTGGCTTTCCTCTTTCGAGGGCCACTCTGGTCGAGTCGAAGTATAGCAGAGGTGGAGGCTCCATTCTGAGAGCCCTCCACACTCTGTTGAAGCGCTCCCAGCTTCCCACCAACTCTATCCTTTTCTGCTTCTCCGCCACCATAGGAGCTCCGAGCACCCATTCGGTGGCTCTCGCTATCTGCTCCAGAGCTAGCGCCAAAGGAGCCGCTGGAAAAAGGTAGCATATTATAAGTATGTTATTTCTTTCATAATATATTACTGTAGGAAGATCAAAGGTTTACCTAGACATCGAAGCTCTCTGTCCGAAGCATTTTAGAACGCTATCGGCCAATCGGCTCCGAGAGGCGGGATCCGGAGGGCGATGAATTCTTCTGCCAGATCCCGCATGCTCATGCAGCTGGCTATCGAAGAGAGTAACCCAAGTCACGTTGAGAGCGGGCTTGGGTTCGAAGTGACTTCGGCCTCCTTCCGGAACAAGATTTCTTGAAGGGGCCCCGCGAAGCTGGAGTCTTCTCCGACCTCGGCATAAAACCACCGGAGGATCCAGTTGGTATACCACCGGTCATTGATGGCCTTCGCAGGGAAATGTTGTGCATGCTCCTTCCAAAGCTAAAAGTTGACACTTCTGAAGGCTGTCAACACCTTGGTATCTTCGGGGCTGTCCTGTGGCTTCGGTTGGCAGGTGGCTTTGTGAGTGGTAGCGAAGATCTCTTATTTTCCTTCGCATCCTTTGGCCTGAAGGGCCCATTTGAAGATCGCCAGCCTCGCGATGGCGTTGGGGTACAACTGAGGTAAGGTAATGTGAAACATTTCCAGTACCTCTGATAGGAAATCGATCGCAGGGAGTCCAAGTCCAGCTTCGAAGAATGCTTCGAATACCACTACTTCTCCACTTCGCGGCTTCAGTGTCGACTCCATTCCTGGGACCCGAGTCCTCATTCCGGGGCCCAGCTTCCCGGCCACTGCCTCTTCAATGGATTCCGCAGTGCTTGTGGACTGGCCGATAAGGAAGCTTTGCAGGATTTTCTTCTTGGATGGAGGGCGGAGCTCCCGAGGATTTTTGGGCCAAGAACTTCCTGGAGCCCCCACCATGGCCGCTGCCGCTGAAGCCACCCAAGCTTGCCTTTGTGCCAAAGTGCTCGCTACTGCTGGCACGATTGTGCTGGTCCTCGCCATGAGTTAATCACTCAGAAAGGTTGAAGGGAAATTTTGGAGGTTGAAGAAAGTGAGCTTTGGAAATCAGGCTCTGTAAAAAATTTCGGTGGGCTTCGACCCCCTTTTATAGCCTTTCCTCTAGCTACTGCGCTTCGGTTTCATTCACATTGCGGGTTTGACTTCTGCTGCTGATAGGTGGGACCAGGAAGTGAAAAGGTGTGAACCCACGGTAAAATTTCGACTGTTGCCTTTTTTGGGAGCATAACAGCTACTTGAAGGGTAACGGCTCAAAATTAACGGCTCTTCACGATGTTACACCTTCGTAATGGTTCGCTTCCCTGTGAAGTGTTCACACAGCAGTCCCAATTCGAAGCTTTCATCGGGAATACTTCAATGGCAAATACCCTTCGAATAACTGTAATACCCTCAAATTTCTCTAAGTCCTTGAATATGAAAATATTCCTTGTGTATACTGCTTTCTTGCCATACAGGTTAAATCGGAGAAGAATATTCGAGGGGCTACTATTGGGGGAAAATACTCCATTTTCAAGACTTTGGAAATCAACGGTTAAAGATAATTCACCAACATCAAAGTTCACGTTCATCTTCGGAGGTGATAAAGTTTCTAAGCCAAAGGATACTTCAGCATCATGATTCAAAGGCATCCTCCGAAGGCTATGAAGCTGCAATGGAAAACAGCAAGACTGATAAGACGTCTGCCTTATCTACCTTCTCCGGATGTATTTTATTATTTTAACCCTATTCGGGGTACCGAATAGTTTCCACTATATCGGTTGTAATTGAGGGGTAAATAGGTATTTTCCTTAGACTTTTTGCCGATAAATACCCCCCTTCTTACCCTGTAATAGGCATCGAATACTCAGCTATTCAATACACAATTTCGGACTACTTGAGCTATTATCCTATTCAGAGGCTTGACATAGTTCTCAACATGAACTCTATGTTTGTTAGTTCTTAATCTTCGAGAACCTGTTAGTGTAATCTTTTATGCCAACATACACATTTAAAGCACATGGGAAAATGTACCATAACATACACTTTTTGGGGAATAGAGACAATGAACCTAGCCACCTACAGTTGTACTTCTATGATGATGATCCTAGCTTATCACATCATTTTCGTCGTGCTCGAGACGAGGCATATAGAGCAAGAGATGTATCTAATATTAGATGTTTGGTAGATATCCTAAGAGATAATCCCTACTTTGAAACATTCATGCGCTTAGGACGGGTTGAAGATATGGATGAATATCGTATTGTGCTAAACATAGACTATAAGCTAGACCAGAGAACTTATAACACACCATTAACATCAAAGGTTGCTACTGTGTGGGTTGAGAGGAATGATATTCACAAACATTTTGATCGTGGCATCACTTTGTTCGGTAATAACAACAACAACTATTCAATTAGGCTGAGTGATGGGTGCTATGACCCATTGTCATAGCCCCTCTTTTTTTCAAGAACAGAGCTCGGTTGGCATTATGATATACCAAGACAAGGTATTGACATTAGTCAGATAAGTACAACTTAGAAAAAAATGCTGACAACCTAGGTTAGCTAAGTGATACATATTCATGTTACTACGATATTATTAATCCATACGCTAATCACCTAACTGATTTCTCTTTGCATTGTAGATACTACCAGCAAGTCGTGTGTTTCAATGTGCGAGTATTATTGCTACAAATTTGTAACGCTCAGATTTAATAAATCCGTACTTTTATTGAAATTCCATAGAAAATCAATACAAACAAGACGTTCATCACACGACCACGTACAATACGACAAGCATTCATGGTTCGTAGACCATATTATTACAAAAGTGTTAAAGTAAAGAGAAACTAATAAAATAAGGGTCCTAGATGAACGCCTCCTTCCAGTCTCGCCTTGACTGGGTCGCTACTCCAGACCTTCATCCTTCTCGTAGTAGATGGGCTCTGGTGGTGTAAGTCAATGGGGGTGAGTACAATCGTACTTAGCAAGCCACCGGATGCAAATATAATACAGAGTAATAACAAGGAAGGTAGTGGCTAACTTTGTGGAAAAGCATATTTGTAAAGCAGTTAAGGTGAACCAGTTATTAGTACAGAAATTTAAACATGTGTATGCATCATCTTCTAACTCGAGGGATACAGTCAGCCCACCCTCGCTCAGCAGTCCTTACATGCCATGAATAACACAAACATTCAATCAATAGTAAACTAACTGCGAGAAGTCACACAACCCGCCTTGACCGTGGGCTCGGCTTTTCAAAAAGATTTAAACTCTGATCAGAGGTGTACTATTGTACCCACAAGGCACGCACTCATCCCATACACCAAAGTGTAACGAGATGACCAATACCACGGGAACTCGTACCAAACCCTTCCGCATGGAACGCACCAATTCGATAGCACCCTCTTATAGGTTTCATATGGTGCCCCGACGCGTCGAGCCAACACCATACCCACCTTGAGCCTCGTCGGTACAAGTCACCCGCGGGTTGCCCCTTGCCCCCTCCACTATGGTGCTTCAAGTTGGTATGATCCATACTTCCAGTTAGGACTTACCCATTAGACTTGTGGTTAGTATGGAAATGTTTTACAACAGATCCCGTAGACCGGTCCTTATAGTGCCCTGGGTGCGACCAACCAATGCCCTAGCTTGCACCCAGAACCCACCATACTTATAACATAGCCAACTCCAACATAATCCAGAGACGAGAATAACAGGGGAAATTCATATAGTAGAATCCAACTATCTATGACTCGTTCTTTTATCCTATAGCAGTTGTGTCGGTACATTGGACACTAACTAATATATTATTGTAGAGTGACAAGGAGTTTAGGTTCAATAAGCATGGCTTGGGTTTACACACAAGGACGGGGATCTAATAAATATAATTTAAGGCTTGAGATTAGACTAATGCAATATTATCCTATGAGTTATAGCGATAATTTATTAAAACATGGGCTCAATTATGATCAAAATGGGGGTTGTGACTTGCCTTGATCAAAAAATAGAGATGGTGGAACCTCGGGGTAAAACTCTGGCTCTTCGATGACGTCGTAATCTTCTTGGCACACAAAACGAGAATAATAAACAATTAAAATAAATAAAACAAGCAGTACAAACACTTCAATTAGTTCAAGTTGTAGAGAATTAAAAGAGGGAATTTTTGGAATTTGAATGGATTGATTTGGAGTTCAAACGGAAAGGATATGAATTTTAGAAGTTCATACCCATTCACCTGAAATAATAGAACCCTAAAAAGAAAATAAATAATCGTGAGATTATTCCTTCAGATTAAATGAGAAGGTCGACATGTGATCAGCATGCTCACTTAGATAAAATAGAAAGATTAAACTTGAGTTGAGATAAGGGTAGATCGATGGGTTATGATTCGATCGAAAACAAGGATGGGTTGAATTGAATGTGTTGCTCGATTAGAAACAGAAGGGTACAAATGGATTTAGTCGAACGATTTGAATAGGTTGTGACCATTGGACAACCTAGTCCATTCAAGAGGCGTTCGACTAAAGGTACGCGTAAGGGCTTAACTGATCGAGCCTTAGCGACCATGTCGATGGGTTTAGATTAAATCGATGAGACTCGATGATGGATGGTAACGAACGACTACGAACAACCGACGATCGGTGACAACCATCGATGAACGTTACAAGTCCTATGACCGAACATCAATCAAGTCGTAATCGATGGATTATATCCAAATAAAGGAGAGAAAGGTGGCATTCAACCATTATGATTGACGATGAATGGCGATGGATATTAACTTCGGTATGAGAAATGGAATGACGATGATCTACGCTTTATGGAAAATATGACCTCCATGACGGAACACATGTGAACGAAGTGGAACCCCGTATGCTCTAGAGATAAAGATAACTATTTTCAAGGTTAGTTGGGCGCGGAACACCGGTACGATACAAATAGAAATCGATGGAGGATAAATCAATGAAAATAGCTCAACATGAATATGAATAACGATGAAATAAATTAGATCAGAATGGAACCGCCAGGTTAAATAAATTGGAACAGAGTCACTGGATTTATAGATTGGAATGAAATCAATTAACACAAATACATGAGTATGATAAATCGATATAATAATTATTCAATTGATGATGATTGATCTAATCTTGATGAAGTAACAAATGGATTTAAATAAATAGATATAAAAATATGATGAACGTACTGGAATAAAATGATATAACAAATTAATTGAGCGGCGACGGATGGCCAAGATTTAATGAAAATCCTACGGCTAAGATTAAAATAGATCAAAGCGGGATCATCGGGTTTTGATAATAACATTTTAGGATCAATATTAATTAATGGTTGAAATGTATCAATGAACAAGATAAAATGGATTAAATTAAACAAACAACATCAGGACATGTTAATGAACTATTTAGAGTGAACGCCACCGCAGCCAGGATAAATCAACGATTAATTAAATGTATACAAGAAAGAGATGATTATTACCGTATGAAATCGGAACGGAGGTAACATGGACGGCAGAGGAGGAGATGGGCTTGCCCAGAACAGCGAGGTAGCGGCGGCGTGGTGGTTCGGCGAGGGGGAGGCATGGTGGCGGCTCGCCAGAGTAGTGGCACAGCGAGGCAGCGACAATACCTGGCAGAGGCAACAGGGAAGAGGATAGGGGCTGCGATGAAGGAAGTGGGGGAGGTGTGGGCTTGTGGAAGAGAAGAAAGAAGAGTGTCTGGCTTTTATAGAGGGAGGAGGTACCTGAATAAATGGAAGCTATGGGAAGAGATGGAAAGATATGTGTAGAAGGAAAGAGAGGAAGAATAAAGGAAAGAGAAGGAGAAGAAGGAAGGAGGAGAAGGGTGCGGCCAGGAAAAGGGAAGGGGGAAAAAAGAAAGGAAGAAAGAAGGGAAAAGGAAAGGAAGAAAGAGAAGAGGGAAAGGGAAAAGAAGGAAAGAGAAGGGGGCCTTGTCATGCGCACACACCAGGAAAAGAGAAAGAGAGAAGGGAAAGAGAAAAAGGAAAGAAAGGAAAGAAAAGAAAAGAAAAGGAATGGAGGAAAAAAATAGGAAAATATTTTCCTGAAAATTCAAATTTGAATTTTTAGGATAAAGTGGAAAGTTTTTGGAAAGTTTGGAATTTAAAATAAATTTATAAATCTTGGATTTCAAATAAATAACGCGTGAATAATTTAACGAACAAACGCTGGTTTGGAAATCAATTAATTTTGTATTCGCGTCGAAATTAGAAATTCCGAAAATGAACACCAAAACAATGTTTTTAATTCATTTTTGGGAATATAAAAATAATTTTTAAAGTGATTTTTAATGGAATTTAAACACATGGTTAAAATGGGATTTTAATTTCACGAAAAAAAATAGAATGTTGATTCCTCCGGATTTTTGATCGGGAGAAGATATAGATAGTCGAAAATGATGATTCAAATTATATTGGAAAGAGAGTGATTTAATTACTTTTTTATTAAAGTTATTAATTAAAATATTATGGATTACTATTCTAGTTACAAAAATCCTTAATAAAAATCTAAATTTATTTGAGGCGGGAGAAATTTACTTGAAATTTCTCTAGCTGGATTTTATTTTGTCTTATATTATTTTCAATTGATGTGATTTATCATATATTTTATTCACACAACATTCTTGTTGAAATATATTCTATTAATTAGTGTTATAGTTTTACGATGAAATGCTATTGATTATATTTAATTCATTTCCGCCAAAAATTCCATAAAATTTTTGGGAGGCAATTTAAGGCTAAGAGATTTTTGGGGAAAATACTCTAGCTGCGATTTATTTTTAAATGAAATTTTTAGACCCATATTTTAGCTTTCATATTTATCGATTTATACTAGATCCTTTTCTTGAAATTCATTTATTAATTATTTTATTTTATTTTTTAACGCCTGACGAAAATTAGGGTGTTACAAAATTGCAGATGCATTGTGGAATCTTCAATACGGTCTTTTATGGGAGGTATCTATTCCAACAGTTTGTAGTTGATACCTACATAAAGATTGAAACATCTCGACTGAATTACTCCTTGTACAATCTGAAGAACATTATATCTGTTGGAGAACATCGAGCGAGCAGATTGAGAAAATGATGGATCCTACTTGCGACGTATGGTAAACCAAACATCTTTATCACAATGACTTGTAACCGTAATTGAGAAGAAATAAGCATGGAGCTTGGACTTGGCCAAACACCACAAGATCATCCTGATCTTGTTGTGTGAGTATTTAAAGCCAAGCTAGAGGATCTCAAATTTCAGCTATTTCATAATCATATCCTTAGAATCATTGCAGCACAAGTCCATGTCATCGAGTTCTAAAAAAGGGGACTATCACATGCACATTTTCTCCTTATCATGGAGTCAACATACAAACTGAGTTGTCCCAATGAGTATGAATGTTATCTCAGTAGAACTTCTAAATAAGGATATGTACCCCGAGCTACGTGAAATGATAGTCAAACATATGATGCATGGCCCATGTGGTCCACTAAATAAGAAGAGTCCATGCATGAAAAATAGTAGTTATAAGTGCTATTATTTATGCCAATTTATTGACATAACTATTCAAGGCAAGGATTCTTACCCTATCTACAAGAGAAGGGATGACAGACAGAGGGTAAGAGTGAGAGGGCATGACTTGGACAATAAATGGATTGTTCTATATAATCCCATGCTTCTAAGAAGGTATGACTGTCACATCAATGCAGAGGTTTGTTTGAGCATTAAGGCTGTCAAGTACCTTTATAAGTATATTTATAAGGGGCATGATAGGGTGTTTGTGTCTGTAAATGCCACCAATGAAAACTGCGAGATTAATGAGATCAATAATTATAGGGATGCTAGGTGGGTAACACCACAGGAGACATTGTGGAGAATATTTGACTTTGACCTTAGTGGGATCTCGCCACTAACGCTACAATTACAGCTCCACCTCCTAGGAATGTATCTTGTGTCCTATAGAGAGAATGCAGATGTACGTGAAGTTCTCGACCAATAGGGTGCCTCAAAAACCATGTTGACTGAATATTTCAAGGCAAATCAAGAATTTCTGTGGACACATACGTTAGTTTATAGGGATTTCCTAGAATATGTAGTGTGGTTGCTTGGACTTAAGCATTGGAAAAGAAGAGAACGACGCATGCAGATTGGGAGGATCATTGACTCAGATAATAACATTGATGAGTGCCTCTGTGAAGCTAAAATTTTCCATATGCCATCGTCCCTCCGAAGGTTATTTGCTACAATATTGTTTTATTACGAACCTAGTGATGTGCGTGGACACTGGAATACATACTTGGAAGCAATGTTTGATGACATCTAACTATCCCAGATGAATTCATATGTAGTTGAACAGATGGTGTTATTGGATATCAGAAAAATTCTTCAGCTAATGGTTAAGGAGATAACATTATTTCCTCTTCTAGAGATCGATGAATCATATGACACCATGGTAGGTGAGGTGAGGAAAATTTGTGAAGAGTCCTCTATAGAGGTGGATAATGAGCTACTATTAACCACATCCTCGATTAATCTAGAACAAAGATATGCTTATGATGTTATATTGTCATCCGTTAATAGCAATAGTAAAGGTGTAGTTTTTGTTGATGGTCCATGAGAAACTAGAAAGACCTTTCTACACCGAGCTTTATTAGCAAAAGTCTATAGCAAGGGAAAGATAGCTATTGTTACTACAACATCTAGTATTGTTGTCTCCATCATGCCTGGAGGTAGAACAACACATTTAAAATTTAAGATACCACTAAACATACAAGATGATGCCGTGTGTAACTTCACCAAGCAAAGTGGTACTACAAAGCTTCTTCAAACAGTTTCACTTATATTATGAGATGAAGCATCCATGATGAAAATACAAGCAATTGAGGCGTTAGACAAGAGCATGAGAGATATCATGTAAAATCCCAATCTACCATTTATAGGAAATACAATGGTTTTTGGAGGTGACTTTAGAAAAGTTCTTCCAGTTATACGAAAGGGGAATAGAGCTCAAATTATAAGTGTAACCTTACATAAATCTTACCTATGAGACAACATGCATCAGTTGAGACTTGCCCATAACATGAGAGCTCGATCAGATCAATGGTTTTCAAACTACCTGCTACGAATTGGCAATGACATTGAAGAAACCATCGAAGACGACTATGTGAATTTACCTGATGAAATATGTGTACCATACGCTAGGACGAAATAAGACATTTATGTTCTTATTGACACAATCTTTCAAATATTAGATACAAACATGACTAATGCGGACTACATTACATCTCAAACTATTTTATTAACGAGGAATGAGAACATTGATGCCATAAACATCAAGCTTATCGAACATTTTCCTAGTGACGAGATGATTTATCACAGTCATGATCAAGCAATCGATGATCTATGCAACCATTATCCACCTGAGTTCTTGAATTCATTAACGCCAAATGAGTTACCTCCACATATATTAAAACTCAAGGTTAATTGTCCTGTGATTTTGCTCAAAAATCTTGACCTAGCCAATGGTCTGTGTAATGAGACTAGGTTGATAGTTCAAGCATTTTAAAAAATACTATTGATGCTGAAATTGTGTTGGGATAATATGCTGGTAAGAGAGTCTTCCTTCCACGCATACATTTGTGCTCGTTTGATGAAATGTTCCCCTTCAAGTTTAAGAGGAATCAAATTCCTGTTAGTGTGAGTTTTGCAATAATAATTAATAAAATATAAGGTCAAACAATATCACATGTTGAAATCTACCTCCCGAACCCGTTGTTCTCTCATGGATAGTTATATGTGGCTCTGTCACAAGCGTCTTCTTGTAGTAACATCAAAATACTTGCCGCTCCAGAAAAAAAATTGAGCTATCAATTCAACAAGCACGCTAACGAATAATATCGTCTACAAGAAAGTGCTCACTGTATATATAAAAGAAGTATGTGCTCACTGTATAGATATCTTTTGCAATTTCATGTCAGATTTGTAATAGCAAATATGTAATAGCACTTTATATAGTAAAGATGCCTCTATGTATTTTTTAATGAGTAATAGCTAATGTTAATACATAAAACTGTCTCTCTATCTATGATTTATTTTAGACAATAATATATCATTTTGCTTCTTATCATCGCAATATTACTAAATACATGTTTAATAAATATATCATGCTCTAAATATATTTGCCATTAAAAATATGAATCTGTTACAATGTACGAGCACCTTACTATCATCACAATATTACTAAACATATGTTTAATAAATATATCATGCTATAAATAGATTTTTCATTAAAAATATGAATCTATTGCAACATACGTGCACCTTACTATCATCATAATATTACTAAACATACGTTTAATAAATATATCTTGCTCTAGATATATTTATCATTAAAAATACGAATCCGTTGCAACACACAACACCTTATTTGTTATATTTTTTTAAACTTTTAAACGGCCGGCATATTTTTGTAATGTTGAATAAAAAAATAATTATTTTTTAAATCATATATTCAGACTGAGAAAGCCCGTACCACACAGCGCGGTCGACATTGATCTAAAAATATATTTTTGAATGGCTAACCTATTATTGTAATTTAACTAAAAAATAAAAGGCTAACCTATTATTGTAATTTTAAATAAAAATAAAATATTAACCTACAATTATTGTAATTTTAAATAAAAAATAAAAGACTAACCTATTATTGTAATTTTAAATAAAAAATAAAATTGTCCATCAAACTGTGACCGAGTCCGCAAATAACAAGCTACAGAAAGCCTGCGGCACCAACAGCCCAGCGTAATTGGCCTTCGACTCCATCTCCCTAGTCGATCTCCCCGTCGCCTCTGCCTCGATTCCCGTCTCCTCGCGAGTTCGCCCGCTGCCTGCGCCGAGCAGCGGTGCCGGCGTCCTGCTTCCGCTGCATCCTCGCCGGTGAGCGCTCACACGCACGTTCTCTTTCTCATTTCCCTCCACCCTCACCTTTTCTCTGCATTAACCCTAGCTTCTCTTCTAGATCTGGAAGCTTTTCTCTTTGCCTTGACCTTAGGGCTCATAAAAGTTTGTTTCGAGAAAAAATTGGGGGTTCAGCTTAACCCCCATGCCCCACGTTAGGTCCGCCCCTGGGAGGAGGGAAGGATGCTGACCGTTCTGCGGGTGCACCTCCCATCGGAGATCCCTATCGTGGGCTGTGAGATCACGCCGTATGTGCTCCTTCGGCGTCCCGACGGCGGCATCACCACTGATGATGTGCCTGAAGCATTGCCTGTGGATGGGTGCTTTATGCAGTATAAATGGTAAGGTTCTCATATCCAAACCATCAAATTATTGAAATTTCTTAGTCTAGCAATTACGTTCATTGACACTTCATTGAAGCAATGGAATGAAAATGAGATGCTATTCTTTTAAATGTTACTGTACACGATTACAGTATTTGGTTTTAGCCCAGAATGTTAGGAAAATGCAGAATTTGCAAGACATTTTGCATTCTAGTTAGGTAACAGTCAAGAAGCCTGCAAAATCCACATATTATATTGATCATGTGCTTTTCAAGTTTTATATGATACTATGATAGTGAATTTTGCTGTATGCAAATAGCCTGCCACATACTGATGCATCCTTTGGTTAGGGCGCTTGACGAGAAGTGTTGCCATTTCCATGCTAGATGAATAAAACTATGCAGGAGTTGATCAGTAATTTTAATGTGCATGAAATTATGCATAATGTGTAGCTAATTGGTTCATTGGTCCACTAGTGATATGTGATTCTGTGTCTGACTACAAAGACGACCGATATTGAATGGTGAGTTGATGTGGGTATGGTTGAATGGCTAAAATAATTAAGGAATATATGTTTACATCCTCCATCCTCGTGTCATGAAAGGCATTATTATTGGTCTAATGGTCTTAGTGAGTAACCCTACAGGTCCATGTTAAATGTAATCTAAAGCTGGAAGTTGTAAGTTTATTAGTTGTCACCAGGTGCTGTAACCCACTATCTGAGTTAGGGCATCAATGGATAAGCTTGCATAAAGTTGCTAAATTAATGTGGAATTATATGCTAATTACTGCTGGTCTGTTGGTTTGGTAGCATGTTCATTACTATTGTTTTTCTTTGGTGTGCACACATTAACCAAAAATTCTGTCCCAATACGGTTCTACCATTATTCATTTCATTTAGAAACCTGGGAATTTGCATGCGAGTTAGTTAGGATCTTGTTTTATCATATTTGTTTTTAATGTTGCTCAAGCATTGACAATTTTAGTACTTTATTGCTATAATAGTATAATTCATACATAGAATTTTGTGTTTTTCCATGTTGACATTCTGCCATTCAGGATGGATAGTATATTTTATGACTTTCAAAT
Source organism: Zizania palustris (assembly GCA_019279435.1). Taxonomy (NCBI): domain Eukaryota; kingdom Viridiplantae; phylum Streptophyta; class Magnoliopsida; order Poales; family Poaceae; genus Zizania; species Zizania palustris. The sequence goes on along the minus strand of JAAALK010000079.1, from coordinate 37,958,762 downwards.
ATTGTAATACTGCTGACATTTCTATGGTCAAGGTTTTACTGGTGTCATTTTTCTGGCAATAGCAAATTGCAATCAATGGCTTTTATGTTCATTCTGACTATTTGCAATTGTTTTGAAAATGTTCATGGCAAAGAGTTTCCATGTTCTTGTTGTTTCTTATCATACTCTGTAAATTTTCTGCAAAAGTTCATATCCAGGAAATATGTAAAATGTCAAGTATATGAGAATGTAGCTTAATCCAGCCCTCTGATCCAAGATTTGTGTAAATTTGTTATAAAAGATTATTTGGTGCTAAAAAATTGGCTAAAAACCTAGCTACTAGTGTAAACATCACCTAAGGAAATACTTGATGCAAGCGATCATGGATGCTTCAGGTTTGCAAACTGAAACATGAAAATGGACACTTATTGGTCCTAATCCAAGTTGATGTTGACCAGAATGTTCACATAATCTAAGATGCTTTAGTAAAAGGAAATACTAAATTAGAAGCAACCATGACTTTTTTTGTATGAGATACTAAGTAGTTAGAAGAAACATTTTTTGTTTTAAAAATGCATGTTTAGCACCAAAACAGTAGCATTGTCTCAAGCTCAACTTGGTTGGCAGTTTAGCAAAATATTATGATGAAATTCCTATTTGTCAGTATCGACAATGCAAATTCTTCTTTTGTTGCAAATCTTAAATAGTCTACTGCCGTTGCCTTGTTGACGTTATGGGTATCTTTCTTTTGGTTGTGTCTGGTACAATATTGGTGACACTTAAGTGAGAAGCCTGTGTATTTTTAATCTATTATATTTAGGAAAAATTTACGAATAAACCAATCAATCAACCATTTTTGAGTTGTGTATTCTCCATATGTATGCTGTAACATGGAATAATTTATTTCTTCATGTTTTCTGTATTATTATTTCTTCAGTTAACACATATATGATATACAAACTTTTTACACAATAACACATGTGGCTATTGCTTTTACTTCCTTGAAGGTACTGTGTACAAAGTGATCGGAGAGTTGCTGTCTGCAGTGTGCATCCAACAGAACAGGCAACAATACAGTGCCTTGGGTGTTTGAAGTCAAAAATACCTGTTCCTAAAAGCTATCATTGCTCTGCTAAGTGCTTCACTGATGCTTGGCAACACCATAGGGTGTTGCATGAACGTGCTTTGAGCGCTTTGAATGAAAATGGAAATGAAGAGGGGGAGTTATTTGGCCGTTTTGGCAGTGGCAATGCAGGGGTTATAACTGCCAGTTTACCTGGTTCAACATCAAATATTGTACAGGGCTCAGGTGTTAATAACGGACCTACGCCTGTGCATCCTACAGGAATGGAAAAGAATTCTGGTGAAACTTGGTTTGAAGTGGGATGTTCACGGACATATACACCAACTGCTGATGATATTGGGCATGTCCTAAGATTTGAGTGTGTAGCAGCGGATTCAGAAACAAGAACTATAGTGGGAGCTACAACTTCAATCATGACATCCCGTGTAATTCCAGCTCCAACGCCCACTCCACGTCGTCTGATCCCAGTGAATTCAGCTGATGTAATGGGACACTTTGATGTAGACAGCCGAAATTCTTCGTATGGGACATTTACAGTGTTGTCTTACAATATTCTTGCTGATACGCATGCAACAAGTGATGCATACAGCTATTGCCCAACTTGGGCACTTTCATGGGCTTACAGACGACAAAATTTGTTGCGTGAAATTATTGGTTACCATGCAGATATCATCTGCCTTCAGGAGGTATGTTGTATTAATTGTTATTCATTTTTTTATAATGTTTGAAGGCTCTGAATATTGAATATATCTACATCTTCTGGTTCTTGTTTGTAAAGTGCACTTAATATGTACAATATACTTAACAAGCTTACATGTCATTTTCAGTTAGTTTGCAATAGATTACCCTCAATTTATTTACCCTAAGCACTGCTTCATTGCTTCATGATAGTATCATACTGTCCCTAAGTCATCTCATGTTATTCCTACATTGCTAGTTTCATGATAGCTAGATCAATATTGAGGGCTACTCTCTTGTTTCATCCCTAACTCCCTATGATAGTAGAATATTCACCCAGCCAAGCTCCCACCGTTTGCATGTGCCTTTCTGAAATGCTCTTTTGTTTTTCTTGTTTGATTGTGCTGCATCCTCCTTTGAACTTTAAACTCGTTTAATAAAAGTGACCGAAAACTCCTTAAGGGTATCAGGAAGTTATGACATATATCAAATATAGAACATTTCTGATTTCTCCAGTGAACTAAATATTACTGTTATCAGGTACAAAATAACCACTTTGAAGAATTCTTTGCTCCAGAGCTTGATAAACATGGATATCAGGCACTGTTTAAGAAAAGGACAACAGAGGTATGTTTTTTTGAGGGTGTTCGGATAAATAATTTGACATACTGTCTGATTTGACCTCATAGTTATTGCTTGATGTCTTGTTTATGCAAAAAACTATGTAATAGGTATACACTGGTAATCTTCAGTCAATTGATGGATGTGCTACTTTTTTTCGAAGGGACAAATTTTCACACGTCAAAAAATATGAGGTATCTCAACAGCAGGGTTCTTGTTACAGTCTTAAATTCTTCTTGTCTTCTTACCAGTCATCTAACTTTTTCTGAACTTCTAAGTAGGTTGAGTTTAATAAGGCTGCACAGTCTTTAACTGATGCGATCATTCCAGCTGCTCAAAGAAAAGTGGCTCTATCTCGATTGATTAAGGTACACCCAAATTAAAAAAAAACAAGAAGTATATCTTACATGCTGTATTCTTAATTGTTCTCTACTACTACCATGTGCTGAAATGCTGATTCTTTTCTACCGTGCAGGACAACATAGCGTTGATTGCAGTATTAGAAGCAAAGTTTGGTAGCCATGGGACTGATAATCCTAGTAAAAGACAACTCCTTTGTGTGGTAAAAATAATTTGCATCTAGCATTGCTAATAGAATTGTTGCACTGCTTCTAAACAATACCAAATACATGCATCGTGGTGATTATCTAACTGAAGAAATCATGTCTAGATAAAGGATTTTTCTTCATTGATTCCCTTCAAGGTTTCGTTAATGAACCTGTAGCATCACAAGATTCTGCCGAGTCAGGAGAAATGCAATAGAATGCCATACACCAATTACCAGAGTTTGTTCCCCATAATTACAGGATATGTTTGATGACAATTGACAAGGAACGTGATGCATGTTTTATGTGTCCATTGAGATCCATGTTATTCATCAGTTTATTTTGGACCCCTCTTGTTTTTACACTATTCTAACCATTCAATTATTGGGGTTTCTGTGCACCTTTTATGATATACCTTTAGCTATTGACTAGGCTATATCAAGTATGTTTGCATTGGTCTTATCTTCATGCTTTAGTTCTCTTGTAAGTCGTGATAGCATGTTTGGTGCCACAGGGATCTCACCTGTGTCTTGCATTGTTTATTTTGCAGGCAAATACCCATATCAATGTTCACCAGGACCTCAGAGATGTCAAGCTATGGCAGGTCAAATCATAACCCTGTTTCCTAGAATTTTATGGCATTTAAATTTTCTTCAATTCATCATTTGAATCTTCTATGAGATTGTTGCAGGTTAACACCCTCCTAAAAGGATTGGAAAAAATAGCTGTCAGTGCAGACATTCCAATGCTGGTATGTGGAGATTTCAATTCAACCCCTGGAAGGTTTGTTCGTTATCAAAGGACTTTTACTTATTTTACTTGTTCCAATTGTGAATTTCTAAATGGAAAATGTTCACTTTAACTTTGCAGTACTCCACATGGGCTTCTTGCAATGGGGAAAGTTGATCTGTTGCATCCAGATCTGGCAATAGATCCTCTTGGAATTTTGCGACCCGCAAGCAAGTTGACACACCAGCTTCCTCTGGTTCAACCACATGGCCCTTTCTACTCTATTTCCTTTTTTATGGTTACTGCTATGAACAAAGGATTTCCTTGTTTTATAGGTCAGTGCGTACTCTTCATTTGCAAGGATGCATGGTGTTGGTTATGATTTGGATCACCAGCGGAGGAGAATGGACCCTGCAACAAATGAACCACTTTTCACAAATTGCACGAGGGATTTCACTGGGACCATCGATTACATATTTTACACAGGTTTGTATTTAAACTTGTTCAAATGCTACCTATTCTGTGTTTGTTATTTTGGACATCCCTATTCTGGAATAAACAGATATTGTTAAATTTACCTTTTTCAATGTACTTACCTTTCAGCGGATTCCTTAACAGTGGAGTCGTTACTAGAACTTCTGGATGAGGATAGCTTGAGAAAAGACACTGCTCTTCCTTCACCTGAATGGTCATCGGATCATATAGCACTATTAGCAGAATTTCAGTGCAAGTCTAGAGTTAGACGATGATACTTTTTAGGTATGAGCAAAGTATAATTTTACTGACCAGTGTCTTTTATTTGGTTGAAATTCCTGTGTTCTTACTTCTTAGATAGCAGAGGGTCCCATCAATATTCCTTAAACAGTACTGCCGGTCATCAAAATCAGTAGATGCTTGTACCACAGCATAAACCAGAGGCATAAATTCTTAGTTTTAAGCAAGCATATGTTCCATGTTTCACTGTGTGATTTTTTTGCCTTCTGAGATTGTGAGTTGTTCGCCATTAAAATTCTACAGTTTGACAGTTGTGGCGCTCATGATGACCATGTAGTGTAGAATTCTGATGTTGCTGCAGGTCCTGATATAATATTGTCTGCAGGTTCATCCATGTTCACCAGGAGGAGCTCTATCAGAGTGATTCTCTACCTGCACAAGGGAACATACCCTCAGGGGAAGTAAGATCGAGAAGCTCAAAGAAAGGAAGATTGTTATGTTCATTACACTTTTTACATTTCTGCCCTGATTTTTTAGTGGCTCTAGCTGGATCATGAATTTTCATAGAAGAAATATCCTCGCAAAGAGAAATATTTAATAGTTTTGTTGCCATCGTTAGGTTTTTTCAGTCTCAGTCATGCTTATCAAGGCGTCGCTAAGGTGTCGCCGTAGCATCGCCTAGGCAGTAACTTTGTCACCTTTTACTGAGACCACCTCTCCCCTTCAGTTTGAGTTTGTCTACAATTTTTCCTTACCATGGAATCTTCTTACAAGCTGGAAATGATCCTTTCCGTTGTTTATGTTTCGTTTTTTTTTCTGACATGTAAATCTGCCGCGTGGGGTCAGTGCTGGTTTGCAGAACTTTAACTGTTGTCTAAGAGCCATAGTTGCTAGCTGAAGTACAGTTATCATGAAGGAAATGAAATACGTTGTTTAGGCTGTTGCAAGAACTTTGAGGGTAATGCTGGTTTCATATATATATTTTTTTGTTTTGCTGAATGGAACTCAGATTTCCATGGGATGATGTTTTTTTAACAATATGTCAATTTGTTGTTTCTCACTTTAGCGATGTAAGAGCATGTCCAAAATTGCTGACAGAAATCTCCTCAAGTTTTTTTAATTGAGTGAAAAAAATAACATATATACATACATACATACATACACACACACTCTTTAAAAGAGGGAATGCCGGGTGATGGTGGGTTCACACTTTACCCCCACATCCACCCTAGATCTTTTTTACATGTGGCTTTTTGTAAGATTATTATAAGAGGGAGGGGGGGGGGGGGGGGGGGGGGCAGTAATTCAGATATCCACTGGCCCTGGTATTTGGGAAATCAAGAGTGCTTCGTTTATTCTCAAAAAAAGAGTGCTACGTTTACACTATTGCTATTCGTTGTAAGCGGCAATCAGCCGAATTGGTACCCTAGCTTTCAATCTTTGGTGGTCAGCAGGTTGCTTAATACAATTCTGCTTGTAGGGGCAGATTCATTGCTCCTGCCATCTCTGCTACGCAGAAGTTAAAGACTGCATTATATGAGTTTACTGCTAGGTATAGGTGGCCAGATGGGCGGCCCGACACTAGCACGATTAGGCACGGCCCGATTAGGCACTATGCTTTATTCGTGCCGTGCCGGCCCGTCGTGCCAAGGTTGTGGCCCAGGCACGGCACTAAGGCTAATTAATAGTGTCGGGCCGGCACTATGGCACTATCGGCCCAATGGGATAGTGCCGGCCCAGACACTAAATTTACAAAAATTCAGATTTCATAAAATTGCATAACAGAATTCACAATCTGACTATGTGAGACGATTTCCAACTTCAAAATGCAAAATTTATAACAAAATTTTGAAAAATGTACAATTCAGAACATTTCACATGAGAATTAAAGATCACAACAGAATTTAATGTTTCACAGTACAATTAACAACTCAAAAAACATGCAAAACAGAAATCAAACAAACACAACTTTAAACAAGTTTGAGCTGGTGCAATGGCTGCCTCATTAAAAACCTATCTAGGTAAAACTCACACCTCGTGAGAAACCCTAGATAGGGAAAAAGAGTGCAGCCCAGCTCAATCAGATTATTTCACAAACTTCAGTATCAAAGTTTACAAGTTTGAGGCTCCCAGCCAACAGCCAAAGTTTACACAAACACATATTACACTTTTACAACTCATCAGTCATCACCATCAACATCAAGATAGAGATTATCAAATTGAATTTGAAGTTCCTTCACTGCCTTGTCATCCGCCAATGTTTGAATCCTCTTTTCAGAGGCTTCCCAATCCTTGATACATGAAAGAACTTCTACCATTTCAGGAGTTAAACGCCGTCGTCGCTCTTCTATGACCCTACCACAAAGACTAAATGCAGATTCAGATGAAACAGTAGAAACAGGCACAATTAGAATATCTCTAGCTAAGATAGAAAGAACTGGAAAGGACATTTTATGATCCTGCCACCAGTTCAAACAATTGAAATTATCATCATATTGTTGACTGACTAGATCACTATCCAAATAATGTGAAAGTTCAGTTCCTATACCAGTACCAGCAACAGGATTGCTTGCAGCATGCAAAAGTGATGTGGCAGAGGTTCTTGTGGACATAGTAGAGGGGGTAGAAGAGGAGAAAAGCATACCAGAACCTGAATCACTTGGATCATCATCCAAAATAAAATCCCAGGCAGTGAATTTCTTACCAGTACTTTCAACTTGTGATGGCCTCTGCAATCTTATAGCACCAAACTTATTATCATATGTGTTATAAAGTGTACTCAGATGAGCTCTGACCTTAGTTAAATATGCAGAATAATCAGTATCAGTAAGAGAAGATAACAACCTAAGCACATTATAGAAATGTTTCAATTTTGCTCTAGGATCTAATATGAATGCAATGGAATAAAGCAATGGTATGTCCCTCCAGTACTTTAGAAATTTGTCTTTCATAGGGATAACTACAGTCCTAAGCATTCTATCATTTTCATAAGCATGTAGGTGTTTAGCAAACTTAATAAGATGATGCAACATAAGGGTGGAGGTAGAGTAGTAAACACCAGACATAACAACAGTTGAATCATGAAATAGCTCAAGAAATGATAGAATTTTTTCTGCCACATACCAATGAGATTCTGTAAGAAGTAGAGGCTCACCTTCTTTTCTAGGATAGCTAGTCTCAATGAAGACACTAAAGGTGGTCTTGTAAGGGACCAGATGTTTAAGCATCAAATAGGTTGAGTTCCACCTCACCTCCATGTCTAAACCAAACTTTGTAGGACGTACACCAGTAGCAATACAATAACGCTTATATGTAGCAATGCGTTGATTAGATGAGTTCAGAAATGCAATGGCAGTCCTAAATGATTCAAGGTAAGGCTTAAGCCTCTTCAAGCCAGATTTAACAATCAAATTAGTAATGTGACAAGCACATTGTTGATGCAACAAAATATCACCAACATAACCAGACAAATGTGGTGTGAGCTTATGCATAGCACTAGTATTAGAAGAAGCATTGTCTAAAGTAACAGCAAACACTTTGTTCTCTAAGCCATAATCTTGTATCACAACAAGCACAAGATCAGCAATGTTCTCACCAGTGTGAGATACATCAATAAGCCTAAAGCCAATTATCCTTTTCTCTAATTGCCAAGCAGAGTTAACGTAGTGGGCAACCACAGAAACATAATCTTCCTTAGCATTACCAGACCATATATCAGATGTGAGAGAAACAGATGTAACACTAGAGTTAAGAGACTCGATAAGCTTAACACGTGAATCATTAAAGTACTTTTTAAGATCTCTAGTGGTCGTTTGCCTAGATACAGAAACATATCTAGGATTATGAGCAAGCTTAATGTATTCCTCAAATTCATCATATTCACCAAAACTAAGTGGAAGATCAAGTCTAGCAATCAAGCGACAAAGTTGAGTACGAGCTGCCTCAGCATTGTACTCCCATTGTCGAACAGTACCATCAGTATTAAAATGAATTAATGACTGAGATGACCGAGACTTTCCAATTCTATCTGTTGGACCGGAAACGGCGACCAGAGGGGGGGTGAATGGGAGCTTTTAAAATTTCTGGCTAAAAACTTAGCCTTCGGTTCTGATCTGTCTTCTGCGGAACAGGCTTCGAACACAACCTTCGAAGGTCTGGTTCGGAGGTACTTCGTCACCTTCGAACACAGGCTTCGGAGGAGCAAAAGTTCGAAGCCAAGAAGACTTCGCTCCACTAACAACCCTCGAAAATCTACTCTGCTAAGTCAGTGCAGACTCCGCACACGAGGTGCTTCGAGCAGGCTTCGCACTTCACCCTTCGCAAGAGTGGACAGCCCTCTGAGGACTTCGACCAAGTACTTGGCGACAGCAACGGGTGCTGGGCTTCGTACCCGAAGGTCTACACGCACACAAAACGGAATACGCTAAGGGCTTCGACACAAGAAGCACTACGGGAAAAGATCAGGGCTTCGCTAGTAAGCAGCGAGGTCTAGCCTCGTGTTACACAGAGCGACAGCACGCAGAAAAGCACACTTCGCGGGAAAAACACCCTTCGCCAAGACAGGCTTCGGTGAACTAAAACTAGCGAAGTATGCAATACGAGCTCAAGCAAAAGCACACAGAAGCAGGGCTTCGCCGCTTGAACAAGGAACACAAAATGTATTGAACTCAGAATGAATACAGCGAGGTCTGTCTACAGGAGCTCAACAGTAAATGCTCAAAGTGTTAAATGTTACCTACCGAGCCCCCATATTTATAGCCCACGGCTTCATCCTAAGGAAGTGACTACTTTACCCCTAGGGTTTACAACAGATTTGTCTCTACAGAACTAAGGGGTACAAAAGGTAGTCCACCTTTATTTTGGAGGCTTCTCTGTCAGCTGCAGAGGGGACAGTGTCAGCCTTTTTCAGAACAGACAGTGTCAGCCTTTACAGTGTTGACTTCTGGAACCTCCCTTCGCACCGAGGGGTGCGGAAGCTTCGGCGAGAAGCCTGCAGCCTGTTGGCCTTCGCTCCGCCGAAGAAGTCCTTCGATACAGTGACGGTTTTGAGCCGAAGCCGTCAAAGCCCTTGGGCCTTCGCACCACCACCTCCGGAGTGGATCACCACGGCTTCGCAGCTACTCCGAGCTCGAACACCGTCCGTCCGTGTACCGAAGCCATGCATGGCCGAAGCACCTCAAGTCAACCTCACTCCGAAGCCCACCTTCGGAGTACCACCCTTCGAAGTCCCTCCTTCGTCCAAGGCCTCCGCATGAAGCATTCCTTGAGCACTTCGTCGCAGTGTCTCACTCCGAGCACACTCCTCGACGAGCCCCACCCGGACCATGCCTTCGATGCGCCTCGACTTCTGAGACCTTCGTCGGGTAACCTTCGAGTGTCTCCCTCCGGAGCACACTCCGAACACCTTGCCTCCACAGAGGACTTTGTCTCGGAGTACCTTCAGCCGGAGCCACACTCCGCACTCTCTGCCTTCACCTGGCACGCCTCGACCCGAGGACCGACCCGGACCACCTTCGCAGCCACCGTGACGGAGCTCCCCGCTCCCTTGGCATCAAGCCACCCGCTTGACCCAAGTTCACCTGGCTCGAACCCTGTCCGTCGCCTCCGAAGTCCCTGCGCACCACAGACAAGCAAACCAGTGTATCCAGTACTCCGGAGACCTCTCCGGGTTAGCAACTTTCGGCACACACTCCGGTGTACCGCCCAAAGTACCGAAGCCTTCGGTACAAACCCAGTCATCGTGTACTGCCGGACCCCTCCGACAGGCACACTCCGCTGCACAGCTGCAGCAAGCAAACACCTCCGAACACCCTTCGGAGAACCACCTCCGAAGCCCCTTCGGAGGTACCCTTCGAACAGAGGGTAAATACCTGTCAATCACTCATCACAAAACACCGAAACCACCCTTGGTTTCTCAATCTCCCCCTTGATGAGTGCATTGACAACCAAATTGAAGTTCAAGAAAATGTAAAAATTTTCAGCACACAAGTGACCATAAAAACTCAAAAGAGCCAAAGCATGTCACTTGATAAAAGAATTTTTCTCCCCCTTTCTTAAAAGAGTAAAAGCCCTTTTGGCAAATCTCCCCTTGAATAAAAACTCCCCCTGAGTTGAGCAAATTTTTCTCCCCCTTTATGTCAAAAAACTCTCCCCCTTTAGAAATAATGCCTTCTTGCAGCAGAGAACATAGCAAAATCTCTCCCCCTTTGGCAATGCAAGCATCAAGGAGCATTCAAAAGATGCAAAGCTGTGAAATGAATAGAATTGCACGGACATATAATGCAAAAATATGCCAAAATTAACACAAATGATCATGTGCTCAGCTCAATTTAACAATCTGTGAAACAAGACGATGGCATGTGAGTTTGTCATTTTGAAGTAAAAGCATCACCATTTAATCAAAGCAGCTAGACATGTGAAGGCAAGGACTGCGCAAAGCTAACAAGTTCTACCTTAGACAGACAAGTCTTGTTCAAAAGGAGCTGTGAAAGCAAACTTGATGAGCAATTAATTTTGTTGTTCTTTTCTTAATGCCAGGGGTTATTTGTTTGTCTACCTTATACTTTCCAATCAGGCCAAGCCTAGGCATGAAAGCCATCTGAAGCTTAAGGCGGTGATTTTGGCATACACTACACTATTCCAGTTCAGACCAAAGTGCAATGGTAAGCAGTCTAGAATAGAGTAGTGCGACAAACAAACCCTCCTGGATCTTTTCATTTAAACCAGGCAAATCATGGATTTGTGATTTTGATTCAGATGAATGAAATATTTTGATGAATATCCATGAATAATGAACACATTTTTCAAGTTGCAAATTTTAGCATCCAAAGAACAGTGTCTTGCTGTCAAATAGATAAAAGATAGCTAAAAGCAGTCCAGCCTAAACAAGCTATATACAAGATTGTGCGGTGAGCAAGTTTTGATTTTAGAAAATAAAACATCATGCACAATCAATGTTCCAGACATATTTCACAGAGCTGAGCTGTCATGATTTCTTTGAATTAAAAGCAGGCATATAATAGCAAAAGATGTAAGTGCAATTCCACACAAAATGAGCATATGCAAGACAATTAAAATCAGCTCCCCCTCACAAAATGCCATAGGGATGACAAATACCAAGTTCCCCACGCAAGTAAGCAAATCGAGAAGCATCGAGGGGTTTTGTAAAAATATCGGCAAGCTGGTGTTGGGTATCAACATATTGAAGTTCAATATCACCCTTCTCATTGTGATCTCTGAGAAAATGATACCGTACATCAATGTGTTTGGTTCTGGAGTGCTGAACCGGGTTGTTTGCAATACAAATAGCACTAGTGTTATCACAGAAAAGTGGAACACTCTTATAATCTAACCCGAAATCCCGCAAAGTGGAAACCATCCACAAAATCTGAGAGCAACAGCTAGCTGCAGCAACATATTCGGCCTCAGCCGTCGATTGTGCAACACTAGACTGTTTGCGGGAAGACCAGCAAACCAGAGACGTACCCAGAAAATGACAAGTACCAGAGGTACTCTTCCTATCAATTCTACACCCAGCAAAATCCGCATCTGAATAACCTTTAAGACATAAAGATGAAGACGATGAATACCATATGCCAAATTCAAGGGTGTGTTTGAGATACCTTAGGATGCGCTTTACCGCTTGGCGGTGCGAAGCTCGTGGTGAAGCCTGAAAACGAGCGCACAAACACACAGCGAAGTGTATGTCCGGCCTCGTGGCAGTCAAATAGAGGAGGGAGCCGATCATACTTCGGAACTCCTTCTGATCTACGGCTTCTCCATCTTCGTCAGGGTCCAATGCTACAGATGTAGCCATTGGAGTGGCGAGGGGCTTCGCATCGGACATGTCGAATTTCTTGAGCAGGTCCTTGGTGTACTTTGTCTGGTGGACAAAAGTACCTTGTTTGCTTTGCTTGATTTGCAAACCAAGGAAAAAGGTGAGTTCACCCATCATTGACATTTCAAACTCCCTGCTCATGGTATCTGCAAACTCGGCAACTAAAGCATGAGAAGAGCCACCAAAGATGATATCATCCACATAAATCTGAACTAGGAGGAAATCTTTGCCATGCTTGAGAGTAAACAAAGTTTTATCAACAGAGCCCATTAAATACCCTCGCTCAAGCAGAAAAGACTTAAGTCTATCATACCACGCCCGAGGGGCCTGCTTGAGTCCATAAAGAGCCTTATGAAGTTTAAGGACTTTATGTGGGTACTTGGGGTTTTCAAAACCAGGGGGTTGTTTTACATAAACATCTTCACCTATGAAGCCATTAAGAAAAGCACTTTTGACATCCATTTGATAGAGTTTGAATCCCCGGGATGTCGCAAAGGCAAGCAAAATCCTAATGGCCTCAAGGCGAGCAACAGGTGCAAAGGTTTCAGTAAAATCAATCCCTTCTAGTTGAGAAAAGCCCTGAGCTACAAGTCTAGCCTTATTTCTAACAATTGTTCCATCCTCCCCTTGTTTATTTTTGAAAATCCATTTAGTTCCAATGAAATGAACATTTGGTGGAGGATCAACTAAAGTCCAGACTTGATTTCTTTCAAAATTCTCAAGCTCTTCATGCATGGCATTGATCCAACTAGAATCAGAAAGTGCATGACTAACATCTAAAGGCTCGAAAGAAGCAATAAAAGCGGCATTAGTGAAATGAGCGTGAGAACGTGTTACCCTTTGATCAAGCTCACCAATGATCTGCTCGGGAGGGTGCATCCTTTGGACATGATGTGGAGCCTCACGGCGGGATGCAGTCTCCCCCTCAACTTGTGCGTTGGTGTGGTCCAAGATGACCGATGTTGAGGTAGTCGCTTCGGGGCCTTGTGCCGAAGTAGTTGAAGCGGGGTCAGCTTCGGGGGTTGACGTCGAGGGTAGTAGGGGTTCATCCTCGAATTCTCCGGGATCTTCGTCTTCGAATAAGGTCTGTTCCATGTCGTGTTCATTTGCCTGTTCAAAAGCAGAACTAACAGAGGGGGTTGATTCATCAAAAGTCACATCACATGACTCGATGACAGTGTTAGTTTCCAAGTTATAAACACGATAAGAATGACCATGAGTAGTATAACCCAAAAAGATCCCGTCAGAAGATCGCGACTCAAATTTATCCAAGTTACCACGTTTTAGGATGAAGCAGCGACAGCCAAAAACTCGAAGATGAGTAACCTTGGGCTGTCTCCCAAAACGCAGCTCATAAGATGTCAAATTTAAAATTGAGCGCAAGAAAATTCGGTTTGAGATGTAACATGCTGTGTTCATGGCCTCAGCCCAGAATTTTCTAGGAGTCCTATGCTCATCAAGCATCGTCCTAGCCATCTCAACCAAAGTGCGGTTTTTCCTCTCAACAACACCGTTCTGTTGAGGAACCCGCGGAGCAGAGAATTGATGTTCTATGCCATGCTCCATGCAAAAGTCAACAAAGAGACTATTTTTGAACTCGGTGCCATTATCGCTTCGAATGAATTTTAATGCACCTGGGAGTTCAGTAAACAGTCTCAAAGCCAAGCTCCGAAAGTGTGAAAATACTTCATCCTTGCTGGCAAGAAAGAAGACCCAAGAGTAGCGAGAGAAATCGTCGACAATAACCAAAACATACCACTTGCCGCCTAAAGAACTAACCCGAGAAGGACCTACAGTGTCCATATGGAGAAGTTCTCCGGGTTGTTCAGTCATCACTGTGGTGACTGGCGAATGCGAAGCGGCAATCATTTTACCATGTCGACAAGGAGCGCAAACTAAATTCTTCTCAAACTTGAGCTTGGGCAATCCTCGGATCAAACCTAGGGCGCTCAGACGAGCAAGCAACTCAAAGCTCATATGCCCTAGTCTCCTATGCCACTTCCAAAGCTCAGAAGTCGAATGTGCAACAAGACAATGAGAAGAACCTGACGACTCTGAAAAATCAGCTCCAAAAACTCTCCCAACCCTAAAGATCTTACACACCACAACGCCATCTGAATTGAGCACTTGCGAAGTATCGCGATGAAATCGCACTTCGAAGCCCTCATCAAGCAACTGAGATACAGACAGCAAATTGTATCCCAGGTTTTCAACCAAAGCAACATCTTTGAGAGTGAAGTTTGCGTTAATCCTTACCACACCTTTACCTTTCACTCTACTCCTTCGATTGTTTCCGAAGGTGATATGTTCCCTTTGCTTGGTTGTTGTGAGGCTGGAGAACCAGTTTGCATCTCCGGTCATGTGGCGCGAACAACCGGAGTCCATGATCCACGTGCCCTCCAAGCCTCGACCTGTCGCCTACACATGATAAGAACGCCTCGATCGCTCAGTGCTGGGGTGAGTAAAATAATGACGAGGCATCCAGCACTGAGTGACACGAGTAGTAGGCACAGTAAAAGTAGACGGTCTACGCACATAAAAATCAGAATGATGCAAAGTGCGAGGTCTACCTACATGCAAGGAACGCAAAGCATGTCGAGGTCTCCTACTCTGACGAGGTACAAAGCTACTCGCCCGAGGTCTACCACCATATGGAACATGGTGAACACCTCGAGGAGCAAAACCTCTCCGAGAAGCACGAGGAGCCTCGAAAACAGGACGAGAGTAATACTCAGACTCATGCATACCTAAAGATGAGTAATGCATGTCCTGATAGCTCATCGCCTGTGCACGTCGCTCATCCTTGATGCGACGGAAACAGAAACCAATCAAATGACCCGCCCGCTGACAATAAGAACAGTGAAACACTCTCCTGGGGGCACTCTCATGAGTCACAGGAGCAATTCTCACAGGCTCCTTGGGTTTCTTCTGAGTGGTTTTCTTGGGAGGATTTTTCTTGGTAGGAGGTGTGGTTTTCTTTGGTGGATGGGTAGGCTTTTTGGCTGGAGGGGTGTCCAACAGAGCTCTCTCTTTCTCTAGAGTGGTAGGAGAGGTAAAAACAGTTTTGGACTTACTGTCTGAAGCTATCCTCTCAAAACCCAAACCTAGAGCTACCCCGGCTCTGTCAGCACACAACTTGGTCTTGGCCAAGAGCAAATCCATTCTACCCTTCCCTTCAGTGCATTTATTCACCACAGAAAGAAGGTATTCATTTTCTGACATAAGATTCTCAGCTCGCTCTCTGACAGTGCCTAGCTGGTCCTTAAGGGTGATGCAAGTGTCACAAACAGGTTGCACATCCTTAGAACTACCGGCCCTTTCCAATCTAGCCTCTAAATCATGAACATGCTTATCACGTAAAGAAATGCTATCGCGTAATAACGAGCAGTTCATGCAATCAATAATATCATGAGGTCTAGAATCCACCTCCAAAAGCTGCTTCTGTGCAGTCTCAAGCTCAGAAAGAGTTTGAGCATGAACAGAACGCAACTGAGCAAGCTCACCCATGACAACAGAACAAGACTCACATTCAGCATCATCAAATTTAGACTTAAGCATGGCATATTCAGTAGATACATTCTCTAGCCTAAGTCTAAGGTCTTTTCTTTCTCTAGCGGCTTGCACAAGTAATCTATCCTGACCTAGCACTACTTCATTCAGCTCATCTAATTTAATTAGAAGCTGGTCAGATGATAGGTTTACCTCAGATGAGTCAAGCTCATCGCCGCTGTGATCGCTGTCGGCCATGAAGCAAAGACCGGTGAAGTCACGTCCCTTCTTGTCCTTCTTGTCCTCCTTCCTTGGGGACTCCTCCTCCTCAGAGCTCGACTCCTCAGTTGAGGATGTGTCGATGTCGCTGAGAGCAGCAACAAAAGCTCTGGAAGCGGCCTTGGCTACTTTCTTAGCCATCTTGCCGCGCTTGCCCTTCACAAAGGGCTTCCTCTCCTTTTTGTGGAATTTGGGGCGGTCACTCTCATCTCTCTTTTTGACCTTGGGGCAATTGGCCTTAATGTGAGAGGTGTCGCCACATTCATAGCAGCCACTAAAACCACTTCTCCGCTGATCCCGTCTCTCATGATGAAAGCGGGTGAACCTCCGGGCAATGAGAGCAAGCTCGTCATCAGCTAGAGTATCCACCTGCTCCTTTGTGACGGAGACCAGGGAGGACAAAGCAAAACCATCTGCAAGAACACAAGTGCCTGATGTGCTTGGTTCTGCAGTGGTGCCACGGCTAGTGCTAGAAACCAATGCCAATGGCTGTGGCAAAGAGCTTCTGTGCACTGCAAGAGATGCCTTGGCAATCTCTGTGGACTTCAGCTTGCTAAAGAGCTCATCACAGGTCAATGAGTCATAGCCTGTGGACTCCTCAATGCTGGATATCTTCACCTCCCATATGCTACGGTCAAGAGCATAGAGAAGCTTGATAGCCCTGTCATGATCACTATAAGCAAGCGTCCCGTTGGATCGCAAGTTACTCACTATAGCATCAAAGCGCGAAAACATGGCATCTATAGATTCACCAGGTGCCTGCACAAACAGCTGATACTGTTGGTTGTAGGTGCTTTGGCGCCTGGCCTTAATCTGAGTAGAGCCCTCATGATAAATAGTGAGCGTTGTCCAAATTTCCCTAGCAGTCCTAAGGTGCTGCACCCTATCAAACTCACTCCGACTCAAACCAATGAACAGTATGTTCCTTGCCTTCGAGTTGGCAATATATTGATCTTTTTCGGTTTGAGTGGTGCGGGTATCAGGGATGGAGTATTGTGAGTCCACAATCTCCCAAATTGCATTTCCTTGGCTTAACAAGTAAGCCTCCATGCGCACCTTCCAGTATGCAAAATCTGTCCCATCGAACAGAGGAATTTTACTGCCTCTATCCATGTCGCCAACAGATCACAAAACCGGTTAAGGTCAACTGGTGATCTTAACCCGCTCTGATACCAATTGTTGGACCGGAAACGGCGACCAGAGGGGGGGTGAATGGGAGCTTTTAAAATTTCTGGCTAAAAACTTAGCCTTCGGTTCTGATCTGTCTTCTGCGGAACAGGCTTCGAACACAACCTTCGAAGGTCTGGTTCGGAGGTACTTCGTCACCTTCGAACACAGGCTTCGGAGGAGCAAAAGTTCGAAGCCAAGAAGACTTCGCTCCACTAACAACCCTCGAAAATCTACTCTGCTAAGTCAGTGCAGACTCCGCACACGAGGTGCTTCGAGCAGGCTTCGCACTTCACCCTTCGCAAGAGTGGACAGCCCTCTGAGGACTTCGACCAAGTACTTGGCGACAGCAACGGGTGCTGGGCTTCGTACCCGAAGGTCTACACGCACACAAAACGGAATACGCTAAGGGCTTCGACACAAGAAGCACTACGGGAAAAGATCAGGGCTTCGCTAGTAAGCAGCGAGGTCTAGCCTCGTGTTACACAGAGCGACAGCACGCAGAAAAGCACACTTCGCGGGAAAAACACCCTTCGCCAAGACAGGCTTCGGTGAACTAAAACTAGCGAAGTATGCAATACGAGCTCAAGCAAAAGCACACAGAAGCAGGGCTTCGCCGCTTGAACAAGGAACACAAAATGTATTGAACTCAGAATGAATACAGCGAGGTCTGTCTACAGGAGCTCAACAGTAAATGCTCAAAGTGTTAAATGTTACCTACCGAGCCCCCATATTTATAGCCCACGGCTTCATCCTAAGGAAGTGACTACTTTACCCCTAGGGTTTACAACAGATTTGTCTCTACAGAACTAAGGGGTACAAAAGGTAGTCCACCTTTATTTTGGAGGCTTCTCTGTCAGCTGCAGAGGGGACAGTGTCAGCCTTTTTCAGAACAGACAGTGTCAGCCTTTACAGTGTTGACTTCTGGAACCTCCCTTCGCACCGAGGGGTGCGGAAGCTTCGGCGAGAAGCCTGCAGCCTGTTGGCCTTCGCTCCGCCGAAGAAGTCCTTCGATACAGTGACGGTTTTGAGCCGAAGCCGTCAAAGCCCTTGGGCCTTCGCACCACCACCTCCGGAGTGGATCACCACGGCTTCGCAGCTACTCCGAGCTCGAACACCGTCCGTCCGTGTACCGAAGCCATGCATGGCCGAAGCACCTCAAGTCAACCTCACTCCGAAGCCCACCTTCGGAGTACCACCCTTCGAAGTCCCTCCTTCGTCCAAGGCCTCCGCATGAAGCATTCCTTGAGCACTTCGTCGCAGTGTCTCACTCCGAGCACACTCCTCGACGAGCCCCACCCGGACCATGCCTTCGATGCGCCTCGACTTCTGAGACCTTCGTCGGGTAACCTTCGAGTGTCTCCCTCCGGAGCACACTCCGAACACCTTGCCTCCACAGAGGACTTTGTCTCGGAGTACCTTCAGCCGGAGCCACACTCCGCACTCTCTGCCTTCACCTGGCACGCCTCGACCCGAGGACCGACCCGGACCACCTTCGCAGCCACCGTGACGGAGCTCCCCGCTCCCTTGGCATCAAGCCACCCGCTTGACCCAAGTTCACCTGGCTCGAACCCTGTCCGTCGCCTCCGAAGTCCCTGCGCACCACAGACAAGCAAACCAGTGTATCCAGTACTCCGGAGACCTCTCCGGGTTAGCAACTTTCGGCACACACTCCGGTGTACCGCCCAAAGTACCGAAGCCTTCGGTACAAACCCAGTCATCGTGTACTGCCGGACCCCTCCGACAGGCACACTCCGCTGCACAGCTGCAGCAAGCAAACACCTCCGAACACCCTTCGGAGAACCACCTCCGAAGCCCCTTCGGAGGTACCCTTCGAACAGAGGGTAAATACCTGTCAATCACTCATCACAAAACACCGAAACCACCCTTGGTTTCTCACTATCCTTACATTTAGACCTATGCCTCAAGAGATGGCCAGTGCCACCAGTAGATAGAGCAGAATAGACATGACCACAATGATTGCACTTAGCTTCATACCTCACGTTTTTGCCGCCGATTACCTTAAATATCTTCTCGAAGTCATTCCAAACATCAGAGGTCGTAGAACGAGACCTCTTCTGGCTGCCCTGGGTGGAGTCTTGGCCTGCCGCAGCGCCACCGTCCTCGGCATCGCCACTGATGTCGATAGGATCGGCACTGCTGCGGCCGCCTAAGAGCTCCTCCCTCTCTAAGCCCATGTCTACCACATCATCCCCGGTTCCACCCAACAAACGAAGTTCATCGTTGATGGAGGGCCCATCCACTTTGCCAGCCATCACCAGCCCTCTGGTTCCTCAATGGATTCCTATAAAATGTAGATACAATTCTTACTATTAGTCAATATTAACAAAACAATCAAAACATGCAATTCTAACTATTAGTCTATTACCTTAAATCCGGAGCACCAGAGCTGCTAGTGAGGTCAACAAAGAAATGATGGAGCCTTTAGGAGATGATGAGCAAACTTGGACAGAAGGGACAGAAGTAACAGAAGTATACACAGAACACATCAAGAACATACAGAAGTATACACACAGAACACATCAAGAAGTAACAGAAGTATATTAATGTACATGAACAACAAGAAGTAACAATATATACAGATAGAACACATCAAGAAGTAACAGAAATGACAGATCTAGAACATAAAGGAGCCCATCAATAAGTAACAGAAGTATATACATGTACATGAACATCAAGAAGTAACTAAAGTATACACACAGAACCCATCAAGAAGTAACAGAAGTATATTAATGTACATGAACTGCAAGAAGTAACAGATATATACAGATAGAACACATCAAGAAGTAACAGAAATGACAGATCTAGAACATAAAGGAGCCCATCAATAAGTAACAGAAGCATATACATGTACATGAACATCAAGAAGTAACTGAAGTATACACACAGAACCCATCAAGAAGTAACAGAAGTATATTAATGTACATGAACTTCAAGAAGTAACAGATATATACACATAAAACACATCAAGAAGTAACAGAAATGACATATCTAGAACATACAGGAGCTCATCAATAAGTAACAGAAGTATATACATGTACATGAACATCAAGAAGTAACAGAAGTATATACATGTACATGAACATCAAGAAGTAACTGAAGTATACACACAGAACCCATCAAGAAGTAACAGAAGTATACACACAGATTCACAGAACATACATGTCACAGGAGCACATCAATAAGTAACACAAGTATATACATGTACATGAACATCAAGAAGTAACAGAAGTCTACACACAGAACACATCAAGAAGTAACATAAATGATAGATCTAGAACATACAGGAGCACTGAACATACAGGAGCACAGTGCACACCAGATATGAACACATCAAGTAAAGTAACAGAATAGGCACATTAACATACACAAGAAAAGCAGAAAACATACAGAAATGATAGATCTAGAACACATCAAGAAGTAACAGAAATGACAAATCTAGAACATACAGGAGCCCATCAATAAGTAACAGAAGTATATACATGTACATGAACATCAAGAAGTAACAGAAGTCTACACACAGAACACATCAAGAAGTAACAGAAATGATAGATCTAGAACATACAGAAGCACTGAACATACAGGAGCACAGTACACACCAGATATGAACACATCAAGTAAAATAACAAAATAGGCACATTAACATACACAAGAAAAGCAGAAAACATACAGAAATGATAGATCTAGAACATACAGTACAGGAGCACTAGTGTTAGTACCTAGCTGCTGCCGCAATAGCCGGAGCCCGGAGGAGAGGACGACCACCACGGCACGTCGGCACCAACGCAGATCGAACAACAGTGCAAAAGATAGCGAGAACCGAGAGGGAGCAGAGGAGGGGAGCGGGTCAGAGGCTTAGAGCGGTACCGGAGAGGCGGACTGGCGGAGAGTTGGAGACGGAGAGGATGACGATTGACGAGGATGACCAGTCGCCAGCCGGAGACGGAGAGGATGACGGAGGAGGCGAGGAGACTAAACGGCGAGCCGGCGAGGGAAGCGAGGGGGCGAGAACCGAGAAGCGGCGGAGGAAGCGAGGGGGAGCCAGGGGGAAATGAATTAGGGTTCGCAACCCTGGGCTGAGACGAATCCAACGGCTGAGAAGGCTTCTACAAGATCGAACGGCTGGGGTTAAAGCGGTGTCGGGCCAGTCCCGGCACTATCCAAATATCGTGTCGGGCCGGGCCGGCACTATGGGCCGAGGTGCCGGCCCAAGCACTGCCCGACCCCTCGTGCCGGGCCGGCACTAGCACTAAGCCCATAGTGCCGGGCCGTGCTAGTGCCGGGCTTTTTCGTGCCGGGCCTAGTGCCGCCCACCAGGCACGGCCCATCTGGCCACCTCTACTGCTAGGTGCCTAGGCTACTGGCCAGGCAAGGTTTGGATCTTTTACTTTGAGTATAATGAAGTCGCTGTTGCCAGTTTGTTTTGTGGCCCTACCTTCTGCCAACATCCTTGTTGCACGTTTCTCTTGGGAAATTGCTCTCTACACTCAAGCTGGAGGCACCGAGAAAGGGAGATCTGGTGTACCTCTTTGGGTTGCGGCACTGATTTAGAGCCCTGCTATCTTTGTGCTACTATTCCCCCGTAGCAACCTCGCTAGTCACTATGCTCTAAATTAGGTGCATCTGGAAACGGATCGGTTACCGTCTTTTGTTTGTCTCGCCGATTGGTGGTAAACCTAACTCATCTGTATACCGTTGTCTGGATAGTAACTGAGCAGTGTGGACGGTTTTACAAACCCTGCGACGTGCGACCAGGGCATGCAATAACCTCTCTTGCTTTTTCTGGTGGTACGACTGACAGGCTTGATGTCATTGGCAGGTAATCCACATGGAGGCGAGGTGAATTCAAGTAATGCGAGGCCGGCATGCAGGATGCTGTGGCACTGTGGCAGTGATCTCTGCTCCCTTGCATGAATGCCGGAGTAATTGTCCGTTGCTGCCCCCATCCACCCAACCATGCACTCGCAACGAGCTCATCAATTGCCCCTTGAATTGCTGCCTCTGCTGCTGTGTGGGCCGGGCGAGGAGACGACGGCAAAGTGGCATTCAGTGAGTCTACGACACATGGCCGCGTTTTGAGCATTTGGCTCCAATACGTCAGCTGACAGTTTGCGATAACTAGACGCGGCCACGCCGCCGAGTTCTGAATTTTTGGCGGAACAAGACTCGACTCTGCAGGTCTCGCATATTTTTGGCCGTTTTTTTTTCTGCGTAATTCCGAGGCACGGGACGGAAGCAACTTGATGGCTGTCATGGCAGCTGCCGCCTGCCAGCCACTGAGCCACACCAGTGAGTGCATGGAGCGAGTGCCCAGACAGCGCGCCGCTGCACGCCGCCCGTGCGAGCACGACACGGCCTGGGCATGCTATGAGCCTATGATCCGCAGCTGCACGCCTCGCCTCGCCCGTTATAACTCCTCACCAACCCCGCGAGCTTAGCTGCTGCTCGCTCTCTCTTTCTCGCGTGCACACACGCATACACACTGACACTGCTAGCATCCACTGTTTGAGTGGCGAGAGGGAGAAGGGAGAGTGATCGGTTAGACATGGTGGCGGAGAAGTTGGCGGCGGCTGCGGTGGCGGCGTTGGTAGCGATGGTGATGGTAGCGGCGAGGGGGGACGTGAGCGCGGACAGGACGGAGTGCGCGGACCAGCTGGTGGGGCTGGCGCCGTGCCTGCAGTACGTGCAGGGGCAGGCGAAAGCGCCGGCGCCGGACTGCTGCGGCGGGCTCCGGCAGGTGCTCGGGAAGAGCCCCAAGTGCCTGTGCGTGCTGGTGAAGGACAAGGACGACCCCAACCTGGGTATCAAGATCAACGCCACCCTCGCCCTCGCCCTCCCCTCCGCCTGTGGCGCCACCCACGCCAACGTCTCCCACTGCCCCCGTACGCGCTACCACCTCCCTCTCTCCCCGTCTCTCTCTCTCTCTCTCTCTCTCTCACGCGCCGCCTCGCCGTCAACTCGCCCCGGCGAGACGACCCCTCACCTTGTCTTCTTGTGGTCCGTGACCCTCCCTCTAGCTGTCGGCCTATTTTCGTTCGTCTATTGGTGACATCTCTTCACCGTTCACACGGACAACGCATGTCATTCTGCTCTGCCTCCGGAATCTATATTTCACTTCGTGTGCTTTTTCTCCTTCGAATTCGACATGTTTTCGCATGAATGCTTTCAAATTATTGTCTTGTGCTGCAGAGCTCCTGCATATTCCTCCAAACTCGAAAGACGCCGCCATCTTCAGCCCCGGCAGCGGCAAGGGCTCCCCCGCAGCTCCAGGTGAGTCTTATATTAATTAATTACCTTCTCTGTCTGTCAATTTCTCTGCAAAATTGCTACAAATTACTGATCAGTAGTACACAGTGGAAACCATTGTAGCGAGTACTTTTGTCATGTGACCCATCGAAACACCACGCTGATCTTTGCTCGTCATCAGCTTCGACAGGAAAAAACACCACCTTTTTGTTTCTTTCGTAGTGCGTTCATGGAGCAGCGTGAGGTTTCTTGTGGACCGGAAAAGTTTCCTCTGTTCCTAATTAAACTAATCGTGTTTCATGGTAATCAGAACTGTTCTCCAGTTCAGAATCAACCTGTACTGACACAGTGGAGAAAATTGCAATTATAAGACATCAAACAATTCGCTTCGCAATTATAGGATTTCAAACATCGATTTTGCTAAAATGACCCTCGAAACGATGACTTCTTGTTATACATACATGACATTTGGTGTTTTAAAATTCTTTTCTCATTTAAATACATGTATTTTGTCATGAGTTACCTATTTTGCTCTTCACTCAGTTCAAATGCTGTGGTCTAGAGCTGTTTTAATTTTTAAACCCGCCTGGGCTGACTGGCCGGCGCCTGAGATGGCTTGCGCAGAGTACCTGTCACTTTGAGCCTCTAAACCAACTGGGAACCGCAGGCTATGCAAAGAGTTTCCCCATAGAATAAAAAATGTGCATTGCCCAGCAAATAAAATCAGCAAAAAACTTATGGGAAGTCAAGAACAAACAAAGTTCATTTCAGATGAGCTCATCTCATAAAACCATGATTATAGCATAAACAAATTCATCTCAGAAGAACATAATTTAGTTCCAAATGAGTTCCAATTCATGGCAGTGCTCCATCCAGAATGCGCGAGGGTCATGGCAGCGGGGAGATCTCTGCGTGAGGGCCACGTGAATGGAAAAATGGATTGCCTGCAGCACCAAGCAATCGTTATGAGGGAAATCGTGCGCCGTGAGGGAAAAATGGATTGCCTGCAGTGTGAGGGAGATGAACGATTGGGAAGGAGATGAAGAGATGTCGTTTGGAAATTAATGAGTGAAGAGAAAAATAGGTAACTTATGGCAAAATACATGTATTTAGATGAGAAAAGGATTTTAAAACACCAAATGTCATGTATAACAAGAAGTCAAACTTTTCAAGGGTCATTTTAGTGAAATCGATGTTTGAAATCCTATAACTGCGAAGCGCATTGTTTGGTGTACTATAATTGCAATTTTCTCGACACAGTGACACTGTAAAAGTAGACTGATGGTATGAAATAATTCGATTCCTACAGAAGAATTAGTTCGTCTTTGCTTCAACAGTTGCGCATACACATATGCAGCTGCTGTCAGCTTGTCACTCGTCTCTGATCTGACAATAGTCGACGGGTTTCTCACGTTCTTTTTCACAGCAAAGGATAAATCGTCGGCGACGACCGGCTCGCGGGCGCAGCAGGCGACCAACGGGGGCTGCAGCATCTCCTCGATGGCGACCGCCGGCACTGCACTGACGGCGCTGCTGGCCGGCTACCTTCTCCTGCTCCTACCGGACTGATGCCTGACGAAACTGGAAGTGTGATGCGTACATGCGTGCTGTAGTATGTGACACAGAGTAATTTGTTAGTTGCCGTTTGCAGTGTAATGTGATGTACTGTACTGTTCTTTCTGCTATGTTCTGGATTCTGGACGATGGGTTTTGCTAGCTTTTCTGGTAGGACATCTGGTTGCTGAATGCTGATCCTGGTTTCTGATTGATGATGTTGCTGCCGATGACAAAAGACATTTGATTGGTGCCTTCCACTACAAGAATCCAGCATGCATGCACACTCTTTCTGTTATTCTGCATGCTTTACTCATGGTGCTTAGTTTGGTGCAAAATGCAACTTATTTTACTAACTTCGCAAGAAAATTGGAATTATGTTACTTCTGTACATTGGTTTAAGGTTTAGGATTTAAAATATCACTTAATGCATAGAATACTCTACAATTTGCTTTTTTTACCATTTTTCTATGTTTTTAATATTTTTTTTGAAATCGACGTGAAATGACGTTTTTAACTATCCTCTTTTCTCATCTCTACCTCCACGCACCAAACGTCATTTTGCATTATTTTAGAAGAAAAAAAAAATTAAAAAGGAAATGGCAAAGGCAAATTGTAGAGTATTCAATGTATTTTCTTTGAACAATCTAACGTGGAGATTTGTATTAATATAAAAGAAGAAAATTATAAGATTGCAACCTTAGGCAATTGTAATTAGGAAAAAATAAAAACATTTCAACAAGGGCAAGCAACACTAACACCGGAAGCCTATTCAACACAGCTTTTACCTCGAATTCGTAAGACAACACACTCTAATATATTGTTCTACATTACCACGTAAGAGAAGATCTATTGAACCCTCAATTCCAAAAAGGAAAAGCAATAACAATATGTGGCAAAACTCCTAATTTCTCTCTCTAGTTTTGCGGCGATGGCACAAACCCTAGGAGAAGAACTAGAACATAATTTGCATCTAATAAAATATGGTTCCCCTTGTTTGATCAATCTAGACCTTATATATATATATATATATATATATATATATATATATATATATATATATATATATATATATATATATATATATATATACACACACACACACACAAACACTTAGAAACATACTAGGACTTAATCTGTAAACTACAGATTATGGGCCAATATTTATTCCGGTCATATTGTGGCTTGATATCATTGAATCTGGTAGACCCTAAGTAGAATCTAAATTGAATTTGACGTGATCTTTCCAACAAGTATTGAAACATCCAAATCCAAGTCCGTATGAAAAAGTTATAGATGAGTTACTTTGGATTGCTCTAGCTGTCAAACTGTGTCCGAATTAGACCTGGGCCGGTTCTAAATCTACATGTGTTTCCTGATAAGAGATGACTTGAATTTGTGTAGGACCTTGAAATAAAGCCCTTCTTGGCCCGGACACCACAAACAAACATATTGTTGGGCCAGCAAGCTCCTCTTGTCTTCCAATCTCTAATGATTTAATTCCCTCAAATATAAGCACAAGCAAGGTACAACTATTAGGTAGTATACTATCCTCATTGATATCATAATAAAAGTACTTAGGAGCGAATTAACCTTGTTTTGAATTTCCCATGCCCGTACTCACGTGATTGGTCCTCTATACACATTGGAGATACTTTGATCTAGAGCAGCAATAGTAGATGAAGAATATGACGAGTTAGGAGGATCCTCATCAAGCCCCTCCATCGCCTTCCTCGTGTCTGCACAAGAGGCCTAGAGGGCCAGCAAGGGAAGGGGATGAGGGTGGACAACGAGGGTGGGCAAGAGCTTCCTCTAGATATCACCGAGCAGGCGATCTGATGCCCCGTTGTTGCCTTCCTCACAACTGCACGGGACGAATGGTGGAGTGCTCTACCGGTGGCGAGAGAAATGAAGGAGGATGGGTGGCAGTAGCTAGGAGGATTTTTGGTTTCCGCTTGAGCCGCAGCATGGACGGAGCAGGCGAGATTTCGTTAAACCTTTTTCTTCAATTTCTAGAGTATTCAATGTATTAAGTGATATTTTAGAAATTGACATTTGTTGCCCTCTGCATACATAAGGAAGTAGCTAGCGTCCGTTCACACATGTCGATTGATGTGTTTTGTTTTCTTAGTGATGAATAGCTGTAGTGTAGGTGTTGTTTGAGAAGCTTATATAAAACAACATATAAATTCTCTAAAAATAAAAATCTCCAAACCACCCATAAATATATTAGTAGCTAAAAAGTTGGTCATTCATAGCTTCTTCAAAATTTGTACGATTCTCTTAGTAATATATAATATGCTATCAAAAGTTAGGATAAATTATCCACCATGATGTTGATAGCGAAAAATGGCATTAATGGTTAAGATTGTCAAAATATCAATTTTGGTAATTTGGGCCAAAAATACACATGTCCTGGACTAAGCCGAAGCCCTACAGGGCCGAAGGCCTATCGAGTTGTGGGCTTCGGAAGCTTCCAGCGAGCCTGCTCCCTTCAGCCCGAAGGCCTTCGAAGGCCCACCTCGCCGAAGCTTTGGCCCGAAGAGAAGGCTTCGGTGGGCCTGGCCGAAGGCCCACTTCAGGTAGGAAACCAGAGATAGAGTTGAGTCTGATTCTGGCTAAATTTTATCCCTACGTGTGATTAGGCCAAATCCTATCAGATTAGGCTTAGAGATTAGAAGTCTAGCCCCTATAAATATAGGGGTGAGACCAGTTCATTAACCCCCCCAACACAAATCAACACAAAGCCCTAGCTTTGAACCGTACCTTTACTTCTACCTTTACTTTTCTGCAATCTTCGTGGGTTTGCCTGGAAGCCCTCCGACGGCCACTTCGGAATAGTGGTAATCCTTGTTACTTTGCTTGTGAAGTATCCATTAATCTACGTAATATATTGCTATCGCCTCATTACTTTGCCTGTGAAGTATCCGCTAATCTGCGTAATAGATTGCTACCTTCGCCTCTAGTGCAACACTTAGCAGAATTCGGTCCCCAGGCCGAATTGGAACTTGATATCTGTTCTGTTGCAGGTTTCATCGTTCGGAGCCACTTCACCGGAGGTGTCCGGAGCCAAGAGATTGGTTTCGGAGGCTGCCAGAGCACCCCTCGGCGGGATTACTGCTTCGACTACCCGTGTTGGGCCGTCACATTGTTGTCGGTTCGACCGAGTCCCGCGCGCCAGCACGCTTCGCAACAGGCTTCGCCATGTTCGTACCCCGCGTCAGACGAAGTCACGCCAGTGCGTTGCGTTCGAGTTATTTTATCGTATCAGAGACTTCGCGCTGAACCCCGCTGTTCGGAGGTGATTGTCGTGTCGTGATCTGTTCAGAGCCCGTCTTCGGCCAGATCAGTCCGAACGCCGAAGGCACCCTTCGGCGGGTGTAACACCCCGATTTAATAAAACCGGGAATTGATTGAAATTCCATAGAAAATCAATAAATACAAGATGTTCATCACACGACTGCTTACAATACGCCAATCAATCATGGTTCCTAGACCATATTATTACAAAAGAGTTAAAAGAAAGATAAACTAATAAAATAAATCCTCTAGATGAACGTCTTCTTCCAGTCTTGTGCCTTGACTGGGTTGCTACTCCAGACCTTCACCCTCCTCGTAGTAGACTACCTCTGGCGGTGTAAGTCAACGGGGGTGAGTACAATCGTACTCAGCAAGCCACCGAATGCAATTACAATGCAAGGTAATAACAAGGAAAGTAGTGACTTACTTTTGCGAAAAAGCTTATTTGTAAAGTAATTAATGTAATCCAGTTATTAATGTAGAAAAGTAAACATGAGTTCATGCATCATCTTCTAACTCGAGGGGTACAGTCAGCCCACCCTCGCTCAACAGTCCTTACATGCCATGAATAACACATACATCCACATAATAGTAAACTAACCACGAGAGGTCACACAACCCGCCCTTGACTGTGGGCTCGGCTTTCCAAAAAGATTTATACTCTGATCAGAGGTGTACTACTGTACCCACAAGGCACTCATTTCCCGCACACCGTAGTGTGTTAAATGACTCCTGTCACGAGAAGCTCGTGCTAAAACCTTCAGTATGGAACACACCAATTCGATAACACCCTCTTATAGGTTTCAAATGGTTTCCCAGTCACTTTGGGCCACACCATACCCCCCTTGAGCCTCATCGGTACAAGTCACCCGCAGGTTGCCCCTTGCCCCCTCCACTATGGTGTTCCAAGTTGGTACGATCCATACCTCCAGTTAGGACTTACCCACTAGACTTGTGGTTAGTATGGAAATGCTTTGTAATAAATCCCGCAGTCTGGTCCTTATAGTGCCCCAGGTGTGACCAACCAATTCCCGAGCTTGCATCCGTCACGAGGGGCTTCTGATCCTTGGTTGTTGGCCATCCTGAGTTTGAAGGGTCCAAAAGAAAGTGCAAGTATCTAAGGGGAATTATTACTGAATTTTATTGCCTAAAAATGAATATTTTGACCTAGATGCTTACATCTTTTATTTTAAATATCTTATTAAATTTGGCACTCATGCCTTATGTAGGACCGGAAATGGAGACCAGAGGGGGGGGGGGGGTGAATGGGAGCTTTTAAAATTTCAGGCTAAAAATAGCCTTCTGTTTTAATTCAGTCTACTGCGAACAGGCTTCGAACACAACCTTCGAAGTTCTGGTTCGGAGGTATTTTACAGCTCCGAAGACAAACTTCGCAAGGAGCAAAAGTTCGAGGCCAAGGAGACTTCGCTCCACCCACAACCCCGAAAAATCAACTCTGCTAAGTCAGTGCAGGCTCCGCACACAGGGTGCTTCGAGTAGGCTTCGCACTTCACCCTTCGCAAGAGTGGACAAACCTCTGAGGACTTCGACCAAATACTTAGCGACAACAACTGGTGCTGGGCTTCGTATCACGAAGGTCTAAACGCACACTTTACAGACTTCGCTAAGGGCTATTACACGGGAAGAAAAACGGGCTTCGATCAGTGCTTCACTAGTAGACAGTGAGGTCTAGCCTGCAGTTACATAGAGCGAACGCACACTGAAAAACACACTTCGTACAAACACACTTCGCCCAAACAGGCTTCGATCAAAGCATGTAGCGAGGTGTGCAAACAAGCTCAAGCATAAAATGAACACAGACACAGGGCTTCGCAGCTTGAACAAGGAACACAATAAATGAACTCACAGATGAATACAAAGTATGTGATGGCTAGTACAGGAGCTCAACAATGAATGCTCAAAGTGTTAAATGTGACCTACCCAGCCCCCACTATTTATAGCCACTATTTATCCATGTGAATTGACTACTTTACCCCTAGGGTTTACAAAGGTTTTGTCTCATCAGAACAGAGGGTACAAAAGGTAGTCAACTTTTATTTGGAGGCTTCTCTGTCAGCTTTGCAGAGGGGACAACATCATCTTTTTGCAGAGCAGACACTGTCAGCCTTTACAGTCTTGGATTCTTCTGAAGCCCCCCTTCGCACGCGAGGGGTGCGGTAGCTTCGGTGAGAAGCCTTGAGCCTGACGGCCTTCGCTTCACCGAAGTCAGCCTCCGATACAGTGATGGTTTTGAGCTGAAGCCGTCAAAGCCCTTAGGCCTTCGCACCAACACCTTCGGAGTGGACCACCACGGCTTCGCAGCTTCTCCCAGCTCGAACTCCGTCAGTCCGTGTACCGAAGCCATGCATGGCCGAAGTACCTCAAGTCATCCTCACTCCGGAGTCAGCCTCGCTCCGGAGCCTGCTTCACTCCGAAGCCCCACCTTCGGAGTACCACCCTTCGAAGTCCCTCCTTCGTCCAAGGCCTCCGCATGAAGCATTCCATGAGCACTTCATCGCAGTGTCTCTCCCCGAGCACACTCCTCGACGAGCCTCACCCGGACCATGCCTCCGATGCACCTCGACTTCTGAGACCTTCGTCAGGTACCTTCGAGTGTCTCCTTCCGGAGCACACATCGAACACCTTGCCTCTGCTGAGGACTTAATCCACCATACTCCGAAGTCACTCCTTCCGGAGTACCCTTCGAAGTGCCTCGCCTCCAAGGACTTTGTCTCGGGGTACCTTCACCCGGAGCCACGCTCCGCACTTACTGCCTTCTCCTGGTGCATCTCGACCCGAGGACCGACCTAGACCCCTTCGCAGCCACCGTGACGGAGCTCCCTGCTCCCCTGGCATCAAGACTCCCGCTTGATCCAGGTTCACCTGCTACGAACCGTCCGTCGCCTCCGAAGTCCCCTGCGCACCACAGACAAGCAGACAAGTGTATCTAGTACCCCGGAGACCTCTCCGAGTAAACAACCTTCGGCACACACTCCGGTGTACCGCCCAAAGTACCGAGACCTTCGGTAAAGCCAATCATCGTGTACTGTCGGACCCCTCCGACAGGCACACTCCACTGCAACAGCTGCAACAACCAAACCCACCGAACCCTTCGGTGAAACAGCCTCCAAAGTCCCTTCGGAGAACCAACCTTCGAACCCCTTCGGAGGTACCCCTTCGAACCAGAGGGTAAACACTGTCAATCACTCATCACAGACTCCGAAACCAACCCTTGGTTTCTCAATCTCCCCCTTGATGAGTGCATTGACAACCAAATTTAAGTTCAAGAAAATTTGAAAATTTTTCAGCACACAAGTGACCATAAAAACTCAGAAACGAGCCAAATCATGTCACTTAACAAAAGAATTTTCCTCCTCCTTTTCAAAAGATTAAAAGCCCCTTCGGCAAATCTCCCCTTTGCAAGATAAAAACTCCCCCTGAGTTATTTTACCCCCTTGCTGCAGAAAACTCAAAAATTTCTCCCATTTGGCAATGTAAGCATCAAGGAGCATGTAAAATATGCATAGCTTTGTAATGGGAAGAATTGCAAAGACATATAAAGCAAAAATATGCCAATATTAATATCAATTTTTATGTGCTCAGCTCAATTTAACATTCTCTAAAAACATGATGACAACATGTGATTTTAACATTTTGAAATAAAAGCATCACCACTCAATCAAGATAACTAGACACGTGAAAGCAGGGACTCCGCAATTCTAGTCAATTTCTACTCAAGACAGACAAGTCCAGTTCAAATGGAGCATTGAAAGCAAACTTGATGATCAATAAATTTTGTTGTGCTTTTCATAATGCCAGGGGTTATTTGTTTGTCCACCTTATGCTTTCCAATCAGGCCAAGCCTAGGCATGAAAGCCATCAGAAGCTTAAGGCAATGATTTTGACATATACTACACTATTCCAGTTCAGACCAATGTGCAATGGTAAGTAGTCTAGAATAGAGTAGTGCGACAAACAAACCCACCTGGATCTTTTTGTTTCGAAGCATGTAAATCATGGGTTTTTGGAATTTTGATTTAGTAAACAAATTGCTTTAGCACTTGATGAATATCCATGAGTATGAAGAACTATTTTTCAAGTTGCAATGATTAGCTTCCAGAGAAAAGGTGTCTTGCTATCAAGCAGATAAAAAATAGCTGAAGCAGTCGTGCCTAAACATGCTAGATCCAAGACTAAGCAGTGAGCATGATTTGATTTTGGAAAGAAACATCATGCACAAAATGTTTTAGATATATCAAATAGAGCTGAGCTGACATTATTCATGAATTATAATCAAGCATATAAGTGCAAAAGATGTAAATGCAATTTCACACACAATTAGCATATGCACACCAATCTAAATCTGCTCCCCCTCACAAAATGCCGTAAGGGTGACAAATACCAAGTTCCCCATGCAAGTAAGCAAATCGAGAAGCATCGAGGGGTTTTGTGAAAATGTCGGCTAGCTAGTGTTGGGTATCAACATATTGAAGTTCAATATCACCCTTCTCATTATGATCTCTGAGAAAATGATATCGCACATCAATGTGTTTGGTTCTGGAGTGCTGAACCGGGTTGTTTGCAATACAAATAGCACTAGTGTTATCACAGAAAAGTGGAACACTCTTATAATCTAACCCGAAATCCCGCAAAGTGGAAATCATCCACAAAATCTGAGAGCAACAACTAGCTGCAGCAACATATTCGGCCTCAGCCGTCGATTGTGCAACACTAAACTGTTTACGGGAAGACCAGCAAACCAGTGATGTACCCAGAAAATGACAAGTACCAGAGGTACTCTTCCTATCAATCCTACACCCAGCAAAATCCGCATCGGAATAACCTCGAAGACACAAAGAGGAAGACGCTGAATACCATATGCCGAACTCAAGGGTATGTTTGAGATACCTTAGAATGCGCTTTACCGCTTGGCGGTGCGAAACTCGTGGTGAAGCCTGAAAACGAGCGCACAAACACACTGCGAAGTGTATGTCCGGCCTCGTAGCAGTCAAGTAGAGGAGGGAGCTGATCATGCTTCGGAACTCCTTCTGATCTACGGCTTCTCCATCTTCGTCAGGATCCAATGCTACAGATGTAGCCATTGGAGTGGCGAGAGGCTTGGCATCGGCCATGTCGAATCTCTTGAGCAGGTCCTTGGTGTACTTCGTCTGGTGGACAAAAGTACCTTGTTTTCCTTGCTTGATTTGCAAACCAAGGAAAAATGTGAGTTCGCCCATCATGGACATCTCGAACTCCCTGCTCATGGCATCTGCAAACTCGGCAACCAAAGTATGAGAAGAGCCACATAAATCTGAACTAGGAGGAAATCTTTGCCATGCTTGAGAGTGAACAGGGTTTATCAATAGATCCCATCAAATACCCCCGCTCAAGCAGAAAAGACTTAAGTCTGTCATACCAAGCCCAAGGGGCCTGCTTGAGTCCATAAAGAGCCTTATGAAGTTTAAGGACTTTATGTGGGTACTTGGGGTTTTCAAAACCAGGGGGTTGTTTTACATAAACATCTTCGCCTATGAAGCCATTAAGAAAAGCACTTTTGACATCCATTTGATAGAGTTTGAATCCTCGGGATGTCGCAAAGGCAAGCAAAATCCTAATGGCCTCAAGACGAGCAACAGGTGCAAAAGTTTCAGTAAAATCAATCCCTTCTAATTGAGAATAACCCTGAGCTACAAGCCTAGCCTTGTTTCTAACTATAGTCCCATCCTCCCCTTGTTTGTTTTTGAAAATCCATTTTGTTCCAATAAAATGAACGTTTGGAGGAGGATCAACTAAAGTCCAGACTTGGTTTCTCTCAAAATTTTCAAGTTCCTCATTCATGGCATTGATCCAACTAGAATCAAAAAGTGCATGACTAACATCTAAGGGCTCGAAAGAAGTAACAAAAGCAGAATTAGTGAAATGAGCATGAGAACGTGTTACCCTTTTATCAAGCTCACCAATGATCTGCTCTAGAGGGTGCATCCTTTGAACATGATGTGGAGCCTCGCGGCGAGATGCAGTCTCCCCCTCAACTTGCGCGTTGGAGTGGTCCAAGATGACCGATGTCGAGGTAGTTGCTTCGGGACCTTGTGTCGAAGTGGTCGAAGCGGGGTCGGCTTCGGGGGTTGATGTCGAGGGTAGTAGGGGTTCATCCTCGAAGTCTCCGGGATCTTCTTCTTCGAAGATGGTCTGTTCCATGTCGTGTTCATTTGCCTGTTCAAATGCAGAACTAACAAAGGGGGTTGATTCATCAAAAGTCACATCACATGACTCGATGACAGTGTTAGTCTCCAAATTATAAACACGGTAAGAATGACCATGAGTAGTATAACCCAAAAAGATCCCGTCAGAAGAACGCGACTCAAATTTATCTAAATTACCACGTTTTAGGATAAAGCAACGACAGCCAAAAACTCGAAGATGAGTAACCTTGGGCTGTCTCCCAAAATGTAGCTCATAAGATGTCAAATTCAAAATTGAGCGCAAGAAGATTCGGTTTGAGATGTAACATGCAGTGTTCATGGCCTCAGCCCAGAATTTTCTAGGAGTCCTATGCTCATCGAGCATCGTCCTAGCCATCTCAACCAAAGTGCGGTTCTTCCTCTCAACGACACCGTTCTGTTGAGGAACCCGCGGAGCAGAGAATTGATGTTCTATGCCATGCTCCATGCAAAAGTCAACAAAGAGATTGTTCTTGAACTCAGTGCCATTATCACTTCGAATGAATTTCAGTGCACCAGGGAGTTAAGTGAAAAGTCTCAAAGCCAAGCTCCGAAAGTGTGAGAACACTTCATCCTTGCTGGCAAGAAAGAAGACCCAAGAGTAGCGAGAGAAATCGTCGACAATGACCAATACATACCACTTCCCGCCTAAAGAACTAACCCGAGAAGGACCTACAGTGTCCATGTGGAGAAGTTCTTCGGGTTGTTCAGTCATCACTGTGGTGACTGGCAAATGCGAAGCGGCAATCATTTTTCCATGTCGACAAGGAGCGCAAACTAAATTCTTCTCAAACTTGAGCTTGGGCAATCCTCGGATCAGACCTAGGGCACTCAGACGAGCGAGCAACTCAAAGCTCATATGCCCTAGTCTCCTATGCCACTTCCAAAGCTCAGAGGTAGAATGTGCAACAAGACAATGAGAAGAACCAAAGAACCAGATGACTCAGAAAAATCAGCTCCAAAAACTCTCCCAACTCTAAAGATCTTACAAACCACAACGCCATCAGAATTGAGTACTTGCGAAGTATCGCGATGAAATCACACTTCGAAGCCCTCATCAAGCAACTGAGATACAGAAAGCAAATTGTATCCCAGGTTTTCAACCAAAGCAACATTTTTGAGAGTGAAATTCGAGTTAATTCTTACCACACCTTTACCTTTCACTCTACTCCTTCGATTGTTTCTGAAGGTGATATGTTCCCTTTGCTTGGTTGTGGTGAGGCTGGAGAACCATGCTGCATCTCCGGTCATATGGCGCGAACAACCGGAGTCCATGATCCACGTGCCCTCCAAGCCTTGGTCTGTCGCCTACACACGATAAGAAACTCTCGATCGCTCAGTGCTGGGGTGAGTGAAAACATGATGAGGTATCCAGCACTGAGTGACACGAGTAGTAGGCATAGTAAAAATAGACTGTCTACGCAGAATGATGCAAGGTGTGAGGTCTACCTACATGCTGTAATCTAAGAACATGACGAGGTCTCCTACTCTGACGAGGTACAAAGGTACTCGCCCGGGGTCTACCACCATATGGAACATGGTGAACACCTCGAGGAGCAAAACCTCTACGAGAAGCATGAGGAGCCTCGGAAACAGGACGATAGTAAAACTCAGACTCATGCATACCTAAAGATGGGTAATGCATGTCCTGGTAACTCATCGCCTGAGAGCGTCGCTCATCCTTGATGCGACGATAACAGAACCCAACCAAATGACCCGCCCGCTGACAGTAGGAACAATGAAAAACTCTCCTAGGGGCACTCTCATGGGTCATAGGAGCAATTCTCACAGGCTCCTTGGGCTTCTGCTGAGTGGTTTTCTTGGGAGGGATTTTCTTGGTAGGAAGAGTGGTTTTCTTTGGTGTCCGGGTAGGCTTTTTGGCTGATGGAGTGTGAGAAACCAAGGGTTGGTTTCGGTGTTTTGTGATGAGTGATTGACAGGCTTTTTACCCTCTGTTCGAAGGGGTACCTCCGAAGGGTGTTCGGAGGTTGGACCTCCGAAGTGTGTTCGGAGGTG
The DNA here is from genome assembly GCA_019279435.1 of Zizania palustris. Classification (NCBI taxonomy): domain Eukaryota; kingdom Viridiplantae; phylum Streptophyta; class Magnoliopsida; order Poales; family Poaceae; genus Zizania; species Zizania palustris. The sequence goes on along the minus strand of JAAALK010000079.1, from coordinate 37,922,282 downwards.
GTCTCACCGAAGTATGTTCGGTGTTTGCTTGCTGCAGCTGTGCAGCGGAGTGTGCCTGTCGGTGGGGTCCGACAGTACGCAATGATTGGGTTTGTACCGAAGGGGCTTCGGTATTTTGGGCGGTACACCGGAGTGTGTGCCGGAGGTTACTAACCCGGAGAGGTCTCCGGAGTTCTGGATACACTTGTCTGCTTGTCGGTGGTACGCAGGGTCTTCGGAGGCGACGGACAAGGTTCGCAGCAGGTGAACCTGGGTCGAGCGGGAGGCTTGATGCCAGGGGAGCGGGGAGCTCCGTCACGGTGGCTGCGAAGGTGGTCCGGGTCGGTCCTGGGGTCGAGGCGTGCCAGGTGAAGGCAGAGAGTGCGGAGCGTGGCTCCGGCTGAAGGTACTCCGAGACAAAGTCCTCGGAGGCGAGGCACTTCGAAGGTACTCCGAATGGAGTGACTTCGGAGTTGGTTGGATCAAGTCCTCTGCGGAGGCAAGGGTTCGAAGTGTGCTCCGGAGGGAGACATTCGAAGGTACCCGACGAAGGTCTCAGAAGTCGAGGCGCATCGAAGGCATGGTCCGGGTGAGGCTCGTCGAGGAGTGTGCTCGGGGAGAGACACTGCGACGAAGGGCTCATGGAATGCTTCATGCGGAGGCCTTGGACGAAGGAGGGACTTCGAAGGGTGGTACTCCGAAGGTGGGGCTTCGGAGGGTGGAAGGCTTTGGAGCAAGGCTAGCTCCGGAGCAAGATTGACTTGAGGTGCTTCGGCCTGCATGGCCTCGGTACACGGACTGACGGAGTTCGAGCTGGGAGTAGCTGCGAAGCCGTGGTGGTCCACTCCGGAGGTGTTGGTGCGAAGGCCCAAGGGCTTTGACGGCTTCGGCTCAAAACCGTCAGTGTATCGGAGACTGACTTCGGTGGAGCGAAGGCCATCTGGCTTCAGGCTTCTCATCGAAGCTACCGCACCCTCGCGTGCGAAGGGAGGATTCCAGAAGGTCAAAGACTGCAAAGGCTGTCACTGTCTGTTCTGTAAAAGGCTGACACTGTCCCCTCTGCAAAGCTGACAGAGAAGCCTCCAGAATAAAGGTGGACTACCTTTTGTACCCCTTAGTTCTGTAGAGTCAAAATCAATGTAAACCCTAGGGGTAGTGTAGTCATTTCCTTTGGGTGAACTGTGGGCTATAAATATGGGGGCTCGGTAGGTAACATTTAACACTTTGAGCATTTACTGTTGAGCTCTTGTACCCACATACCTCGCTGTATTTCATCCAGAGTTCAATTTATTGTGTTCCCTGTTCAAGCAGCGAAGCCCTGCTTCTTTGTGCTTTTTGCTTGAGCTTGCTTTACATACCTCGCTAGTTTTAGTGCACCGAAGCCTGTCTAGGCGAAGGGTGTTTTGTGCGAAGTGTGTTTTTCAGTGTGCTGTCGCTCTGTGTAACTTGAGGCCAGACCTCTCAACTTACTAGCGAAGCCCTGTTCAAGGCTCGTTTAGCTTCTTGTGTCGAAGCCCTTAGCGTAGTCCATTTGTGTGCGTGTAGACCTTCGTGTACGAAGCACAGCACCAGTTGCTGCTGCCAAGTTCCTGGTCGAAGTCCTCAGAGGGCAGTCCACTCTTGCGAAGGGTGAAGTGCGAAGCCTGCTCGAAGCACCCTGTGTGCGGAGCCTGCACTGACTTAGCAGAGTAGATTTTCGAGGGTTGTTAGTGGAGCGAAGTCTTCTTGGCTTCGAACTTTTGCTCCTGCGAAGCCTGTGTTCGGAGCTGTCGAAGTACCTCCGAACCAGACCTTCGAAGGTTGTGTTCGAAGCCTGTTCCGCAGAAGACAGAACTTAAAACCGAAGGCTGTTTTTTAGCCCAAAATTTTAAAAGCTCCCATTCACCCCCCCTCTGGTCGCCGTTTCCGGTCCAACAATTGGTATCAGAGCGGGTTAAGATCACCAGTTGACCTTAACCGGTTTTGTGATCTATTGGCGACATGGATAGAGGCAGTAAAATTCCTCTGTTCGATGGGACAGATTTTGCATACTGGAAGGTGCGCATGGAGGCTTACTTGTTAAGCCAAGGAAATGCAATTTGGGAGATTGTGGACTCACAATACTCCATCCCTGAGACTCGCACCTCTCAGACTGTCTTTCATGAGGGCTCTACTCAGATTAAGGCCAGGCGCCAAAGCACCTACAATCAACAGTATCAGCTGTTTGTGCAGGCACCTGGTGAATCTATTGATGCCATGTTTTCTCGCTTTGACGCGATAGTGAGTAACTTGCGATCCAACGGGACGCTTGCTTACAGTGATCATGATAGGGCTATCAAGCTTCTCTATGCTCTTGATCGTAGCATATGGGAAGTAAAGATATCCAGCATTGAGGAGTCCACAGGTTATGACACATTGACCTGTGATGAGCTCTTTAGCAAGCTGAAGTCCACAGAGATTGCCAAGGCATCTCTTGCAGTGCACAGAAGCTCTTTGCCACAGCCATTGGCATTGGTTTCTAGCACTAGCCGTGGCACCACTGCAGAACCAAGCATATCTAGTACTTGTGTTTTTGCAGACGGTTTTGCTTTGTCCTCTCTGGTCTCCGTCACAAAGGAGCAGGTGGACACTCTAGCTGATGATGAGCTTGCTCTCATTGCCCGGAGGTTCACCCGCTTTCATCATGAGAGACGGGATCAGAGGAGAAGTGGTTTTGGTGGTTGTTTTGAATGCGGTGACACTTCTCACATCAAGGCTAATTGCCCTAAGCTCAAAAAGAGAGATGAGAGTGAGCGCCCCAAATACCACAAGGAGAGGAAACCCTTTGTGAAGGGCAAGCGCGGCAAGATGGCTAAGAAAGTAGCCAAGGCCGCTTCCAGAGCCTTTGTTGCTGCTCTCAGCGACATTGACACATCCTCAACTGAGGAGTCAAGCTCTGAGGAGGAAGAGTCTCCAAGGAAGGAGGACAAGAAGGACAAGAAGGGACGAGACTTCACTGGCCTTTGCTTCATGGCCGACAGCGATCACAGCGGCGATGAGCTTGACTCATCTGAGGTAAACCTATCATCTGACCAGCTACTAATTAAATTAGATGAGCTGAATGAAGTAGTGCTTGGTCAGGATAGATTACTTGTGCAAGCCGCTAGAGAAAGAAAAGACCTTAGACTTAGGCTAGAAAATGTTTCTACTGAATATGCCATGCTTAAGTCTAAGTTTAATGATGCTGAATGTGAGTCCTGTTCTGTTGTCATGAGTGAGCTTGCTCAGTTGCGTTCTGTTCATGCTCAAACTCTTTCTGAGCTTGAGACTGCACAGAAGCAGCTTTTGGAGGTAGATTCTAGACCTTATGATGTTATTGATTGCATGAACTGCTCTTTATTACGCGAAAGCATTAATTTACGTGATAAGCATGTTCATGATTTAGAGGCTAGATTGGAGAGGGCCGGTAGTTCTAAGGATGTGCAGCTTGTGTGTGACACTTGCATCACCCTTAAGGACCAGCTAGGCACTGTCAGAGAGCGAGCTGAAAACCTCATGTCGGAAAATGAATACCTCCTTTCCGTGGTTAACAAATGCACTGAGGGAAAGGGTAGGATGGATTTGCTCTTGGCCAAGACCAAGTTGTGTGCTGACAGAGCAGGGGTAGCTCTAGGTTTGGGTTTTGAGAGGATACCTTCAAACAGTAAGACCAAAACTGTTTTCACCTCTCCCACTACCCTAGAGAAAGAGAGAGCTCTGTTAGACACCCCACCAGCCAAAAATCCTACCCATCCACCAAAGAAAACCACTCCTCCTGCCAAGAAAAATCCTCCCAAGAAAACCACTCAGAGAAAACCTAAGGAGCCTGTGAGAGTTGCTCCTATGACCCATGAGAGTGCCCCCAGGAGAGTTTTTCACTGTTCCTACTGTCAGCGGGCGGGTCATTTGGTTGGGTTCTGTTTTCGTCGCATCAAGGATGAGCGACGCTCTCAGGCGATGAGTTACCAGGACATGCACTACCCATCTTTAGGTATGCATGAGTCTGAGTTTTACTATCGTCCTGCTTTTGAGGCTCCTCGTGCTTCTCGGAGAGGTTTTGCTCCTCGAGGTCTTCACCATGTTCCATATGGTGGTAGACCTCGGGCTAGCAGATTTGTACCTCATCAGAGTAGGAGACCTCCACATGTTGTTCGTTCACAGCATGTAGGTAGACCTCACACTTTGCATCATTCTGATTATTATGTGCGTAGACCGTCTGCTTTTACTGTGCCTACTACTCGTGTCACTCAGTGCTGGATGCCTCGTCATTATTTCACTCACCCCTGCACTGAGCGATCGAGACATTCTTATCGTGTGTAGGCGACAGACCGAGGCTTGGAGGGCACGTGGATCATGAACTCTGGTTGTTCGCGCCACATGACCGGAGATGCAGCTTGGTTCTCCAGCCTCACCACAACCAAGCAAAGGGAACATATCACCTTCGGAAACAATCGAAGGAGTAGAGTGAAAGGTAAAGGTGTGGTAAGAATTAATTCGAATTTCACTCTCAAAGATGTTGCTTTGGTTGAAAACCTGGGATACAATTTGCTGTCTGTATCTCAGTTGCTTGATGAGGGCTTCGAAGTGCGATTTCATCGCGATACTTCGCAAGTGCTCAATTCTGATGGCGTTGTGGTGTGTAAGATTTTTAGAGTTGGGAGAGTTTTTGGAGCTGACTTTTCTGAGTCGTCTGGATCTTCTCATTGTCTTGTTGCACATTCGACTTCTGAGCTATGGAAGTGGCATAGAAGACTAGGGCATATGAGCTTTGAGTTGCTCGCTCGTCTGAGCGCCCTAGGCCTGATCCGAGGATTGCCCAAGCTCAAGTTTGAGAAGAATTTAGTTTGTGCTCCTTGTCGACATGGAAAAATGATTGCCGCTTCGCATTCGCCAGTCACCACAGTGATGACTGAACAACCCGGAGAACTTCTCCACATGGACACTGTAGGTCCTTCTCGGGTCAGTTCTTTAGGCGGCAAGTGGTATGTTTTAGTTATTGTCGACAATTTCTCTCGCTACTCTTGGGTCTTCTTTCTTGCCAGCAAGGATGAAGTGTTTTCACACTTTCGGAGCTTGGCTTTGAGACTTTTCACTGAACTCCCTGGTGCATTAAAATTCATTCGAAGCGATAATGGCACTGAGTTCAAAAATAGTCTCTTTGTTGACTTTTGCATGGAGCATGGCATAGAACATCAATTCTCTGCTCCGCGGGTTCCTCAACAGAACGGTGTCATTGAGAGGAAGAACCGCACTTTGGTTGAGATGGCTAGGACGATGCTTGATGAGCATAGGACTCCTAGAAAATTTTGGGCTGAGGCCATGAACACTGCTTGCTACATCTCAAACCGAATTTTCTTGCACTCAATTTTAAACTTGACATCTTATGAGCTACGTTTTGGGAGACAACCCAAGGTTACTCATCTTCGAGTTTTTGGCTGTCGCTGCTTCATCCTAAAACGTGGAAATTTGGATAAATTTGAGTCGCGATCTTCTGACGGGATCTTTTTGGGTTACACTACTCATGGTCATTCGTATCGTGTTTATAATTTGGAAACTAACACTGTCATCGAGTCATATGATGTGACTTTTGATGAATCAACCCCCTCTGTTAGTTCTGCTTTTGAACAGGCAAATGAACACGACATGGAACAGACCTTATTCGAAGAAGAAGATCCCGGAGAATTCGAGGATGATCCCCTACTACCCTCGACATCGACCCCCGAAGCTGACCCTGCTTCAACTACTTCGGCACGAGGTCCCGAAGCAACTACCTCGACATCGGTCATCTTGAACCACTCCAACGCACAAGTTGAGGGGGAGACTGCATCCCGCCGTGAGGCTCCACATCATGTTCAAAGGATGCACCCTCCCGAGCAGATCATTGGTGAGCTTGATCAAAGGGTAACTCGTTCTCATGCCCATTTCACTAATGCTGCTTTTGTTGCTTCTTTCGAGCCTTTAGATGTTAGTCATGCACTTTCTGATTCTAGTTGGATCAATGCCATGCATGAGGAACTTGAAAATTTTGAGAGAAACCAAGTCTGGACTTTAGTTGATCCTCCACCAAATGTTCATTTCATTGGTACAAAATGGATTTTCAAAAATAAACAAGGGGAGGATGGGACAATTGTTAGAAACAAGGCTAGACTTGTAGCTCAGGGCTTTTCTCAACTAGAAGGGATTGATTTTACTGAAACTTTTGCACCTGTTGCTCGCCTTGAGGCCATTAGGATTTTGCTTGCCTTTGCGACATCCCGGGGATTCAAACTCTATCAAATGGATATCAAAAGTGCTTTTCTTAATGGCTTCATAGGTGAAGATGTTTATGTAAAACAACCCCCTGGTTTTGAAAACCCCAAGTACCCACATAAAGTCCTTAAACTACATAAGGCTCTTTATGGACTCAAGCAGGCCCCTCGGGCTTGGTATGATAGACTTAAGTCTTTTCTGCTTGAGCGAGGGTATTTGATGGGCTCTGTTGATAAAACACTGTTTACTCTCAAGCATGGCAAAGATTTCCTCCTAGTGCAGATTTATGTGGATGATATCATCTTTGGTGGCTCTTCTCATGCTTTGGTTGCCGAGTTTGCAGATACCATGAGCAGGGAATTTGAAATGTCAATGATGGGTGAACTCACCTTTTTCCTTGGTTTGCAAATCAAGCAAAGCAAACAAGGTACTTTCGTCCACCAGACGAAGTACACCAAGGACCTGCTCAAGAAGTTTGACATGTCCGATGCGAAGCCCCTCGCCACTCCAATGGCTACATCTGTAGCATTGGACCCTGACGAAGATGGAGAAGCCGTAGATCAGAAGGAGTTCCGGAGCATGATCGGCTCCCTCCTCTACTTGACTGCCACGAGGCCAGACATACACTTCGCTGTGTGTCTGTGCGCTCGTTTTCAGGCTTCACCACGAGCTTCGCACCGCCAAGCGGTTAAGCGCATCTTAAGGTATCTCAAACACACCCTTGAATTTGGCATATGGTATTCAGCGTCCTCATCTTTATGTCTTCGAGGTTATTCCGATGCGGATTTTGCTGGGTGTAGAATTGATAGGAAGAGTACCTCTGGTACTTGTCATTTTCTGGGTACTTCACTAGTTTGCTGGTCTTCCCGCAAACAGTCTAGTGTTGCACAATCAACGACTGAGGCCGAATATGTTGCTGCAGCTAGCTGTTGCTCTCAGATTTTGTGGATGATTTCCACTTTGCGGGATTTCGGGTTAGATTATAAGAGTGTTCCACTTTTCTGTGATAACACTAGTGCTATTTGTATTGCAAACAACCCGGTTCAGCATTCCAGAACCAAACACATTGATGTGAGATATCATTTTCTCAGAGATCACAATGAGAAGGGTGATGTTGAACTTCAATATGTCGATACCCAACACCAGCTTGCCGACATTTTTACAAAACCCCTCGATGCTTCTCATTTTGCTTACTTGCGTGGGGAACTTGGCATCTGTCACCCTTACGGCATTTTGTGAGGGGGAGCTGTTTTAGATGGATATGCCTCTGCTAATTGTGTTGAAATTGCATTTACATCTGTTGCACTTATATGCCTACTTTTAATTCATGAAATCATGTCAGCTCAGCTCTTTTTAATTCATCTGGAACATTCATGAGCATGGTGTTTTATTTTCAAAATCAACTCGTGCTCACTGCTTAGTCTTGAATCTAGCATGTTTAGGCAGGACTGCTTTAGCTATCTTTTATCTGCTTGATAGCAAGACACATTTCTTTGGATGCTAAAAATTGCAACTTGAAAAATTATTCTCAATTTTCATGGGTATTCATAAAGTACCAAACAATTGGTTCACTTGGTTAAAATCAAAAATTACATGATTTGCATGCTTTAAGTTAAAAGATCCAGGTGGGTTTGTATGTCGCACTACCCTATTCTAGACTGCTTACCATTGCACATTGGTCTGAACTGGAATAGCGTAGTGTATACCAAAATCTATGTCTTAAGCTTCTTATGGCTTTCATGCCTAGGCTTGGCCGGATTGGAAAGTATAAGGTGGACAAACAAATAACCCCTGGCACTAAGAAAAGAACAACAAAATTCATTGTTTATCAAGTTTGCTTTTCGAGCTCCATTTGAACTGGACTTGTTTGTCTAGAGTGGAAATTGACTAGCTTTGCGCAGTCCTTGCTCTTACTTGTCTAGTTTCCTTGAGTAAGTGGTGATGCTTTTATTTCAAAAATGTTCAAAATCACATGCTTCATCATGCTTTTAGAGAATATTAATTTGAGCCGAGCCCATGATCATTGGTGTTATTGTTGGCATATTTTTGCTTCATATGTCTTTGCAATTCTGCTCATTTCGTAGCTTTGCATCTTTTACATGCTCCTTGATGCTTGCATTGCCAAAGGGGGAGAAATTCCGAAGAGACTTGCTACGTTCTCTGCCGCAAGGGGGCATAATTTCCAAAGGGGGAGAAAATTTGACATAAAGGCTCTTTGCTGCCAAAGGGGGGACAATTTAACTCAGGGGGAGGAAAATTCTTTTATCAAGTGACATGATTTGGCTCTTTTCTGAGTTTTTATGGTCACTTGTGTGCTGAAAATTTTTAAAATTTTCTTGAACTTGAATGTGGTTGTCAATGCACTCATCAAGGGGGAGATTGAGAAACCAAGGGTTGGTTTCGGTGTTTTGTGATGAGTGATTGACAGGCTTTTTACCCTCTGTTCGAAGGGGTACCTCCGAAGGGTGTTCGGAGGTTGGACCTCCGAAGTGTGTTCGGAGGTGGTCTCACCGAAGTATGTTCGGTGTTTGCTTGCTGCAGCTGTGCAGCGGAGTGTGCCTGTCGGTGGGGTCCGACAGTACGCAATGATTGGGTTTGTACCGAAGGGGCTTCGGTATTTTGGGCGGTACACCGGAGTGTGTGCCGGAGGTTACTAACCCGGAGAGGTCTCCGGAGTTCTGGATACACTTGTCTGCTTGTCGGTGGTACGCAGGGTCTTCGGAGGCGACGGACAAGGTTCGCAGCAGGTGAACCTTGGTCGAGCGGGAGGCTTGATGCCAGGGGAGCGGGGAGCTCCGTCACGGTGGCTGCGAAGGTGGTCCGGGTCGGTCCTGGGGTCGAGGCGTGCCAGGTGAAGGCAGAGAGTGCGGAGCGTGGCTCCGGCTGAAGGTACTCCAAGACAAAGTCCTCGGAGGCGAGGCACTTCGAAGGTACTCCGAATGGAGTGACTTCGGAGTTGGTTGGATCAAGTCCTCTGCGGAGGCAAGGGTTCGAAGTGTGCTCCGGAGGGAGACATTCGAAGGTACCCGACGAAGGTCTCAGAAGTCGAGGCGCATCGAAGGCATGGTCCGGGTGAGGCTCGTCGAGGAGTGTGCTCGGGGAGAGACACTGCGATGAAGGGCTCATGGAATGCTTCATGCGGAGGCCTTGGATGAAGGAGGGACTTCGAAGGGTGGTACTCCGAAGGTGGGGCTTCGGAGGGTGGAAGGCTTTGGAGCAAGGCTAGCTCCGGAGCAAGATTGACTTGAGGTGCTTCGGCCTGCATGGCCTCGGTACACGGACTGACGGAGTTCGAGCTGGGAGTAGCTGCGAAGCCGTGGTGGTCCACTCCGGAGGTGTTGGTGCGAATGCCCAAGGGCTTTGACGGCTTCGGCTCAAAACCGTCAGTGTATCGGAGACTGACTTCAGTGGAGCGAAGGCCATCTGGCTTCAGGCTTCTCACCGAAGCTACCGCACCCTCGCGTGCGAAGGGAGGATTCCAGAAGGTCAAAGACTGCAAAGGCTATCACTGTCTGTTCTGTAAAAGGCTGACACTGTCCCCTCTGCAAAGCTGACAGAGAAGCCTCCAGAATAAAGGTGGACTACCTTTTGTACCCCTTAGTTCTGTAGAGTCAAAATCAATGTAAACCCTAGGGGTAGTGTAGTCATTTCCTTTGGGTGAACTGTGGGCTATAAATATGGGGGCTCGGTAGGTAACATTTAACACTTTGAGCATTTACTGTTGAGCTCCTGTACCCACATACCTCGCTGTATTTCATCCAGAGTTCAATTTATTGTGTTCCCTGTTCAAGCAGCGAAGCCCTGCTTCTTTGTGCTTTTTGCTTGAGCTTGCTTTACATACCTCGCTAGTTTTAGTGCACCGAAGCCTGTCTAGGCGAAGGGTGTTTTGTGCGAAGTGTGTTTTTCAGTGTGCTGTCGCTCTGTGTAACTTGAGGCCAGACCTCTCAACTTACTAGCGAAGCCCTGTTCAAGGCCCGTTTAGCTTCTTGTGTCGAAGCCCTTAGCGTAGTCCATTTGTGTGCGTGTAGACCTTCGTGTACGAAGCACAGCACCAGTTGCTGCTGCCAAGTTCCTGGTCGAAGTCCTCAGAGGGCAGTCCACTCTTGCGAAGGGTGAAGTGCGAAGCCTGCTCGAAGCACCCTGTGTGCGGAGCCTGCACTGACTTAGTAGAGTAGATTTTCGAGGGTTGTTAGTGGAGCGAAGTCTTCTTAGCTTCGAACTTTTGCTCCTGCGAAGCCTGTGTTCGGAGCTGTCGAAGTACCTCCGAACCAGACCTTCGAAGGTTGTGTTCGAAGCCTGTTCCGCAGAAGACAGAACTTAAAACCGAAGGCTGTTTTTTAGCCCAAAATTTTAAAAGCTCCCATTCACCCCCCTCTGGTCGCCGTTTCCGGTCCAACAGAGTGTCTAACAGAGCTCTCTCTTTCTCTAGGGTAGTGGGTGAGGAAAAAATAGTTTTGTTCTTACTATTTGAAGGAATCCTCTCAAAACCCAAACCTAGAGCTAACCCTGCTCTGTCAGCACACATCTTGGTCTTGGCCAAGAGCAAATCCATTCTACCCTTTCCCTCAGTGCATTTGTTAACCACAGAAAGAAGGTATTCATTTTCAGTCATGAGGTTTTCAGCTCGCTCTCTAACAGTGCCTAGCTGGTCCTTAAGAGTTATGCATGTGTCACACACAGGTTGCACATCCTTAGAACTACCGGCCCTCTCCAATCTAGCCTCTAAATCATGAACATGCTTATCACGTAAATTAATGCTCTCGCGTAGTAAAGAACAGTTCATGCATTCAATTATATCATGACTAGAATCCACCATCAAAAGCTGCTTCTGTGCAGTCTCAAGCTCAGATAGAGTTTGAGCATGTACAGAACGCAACTGAGCAAGCTCACCCATGACAACAGTACAAGATTCACATTCAGCATCATTTACTTTAGACTTAAGCATGGCATACTCAGTAGAAACAGATTCTAGCCTAAGTCTAAGGTCTTTTCTTTCTCTAGCGGCTTGCACAAGTAATCTATCCTGACCAAGAACTACTTCATTTAGCTCATCTAGTTTAATTGAAAGCTGGTCATAGGATAGTGGTACCTCAGATGAGTCAAGCTCATCGCCGCTGTGATCGCTGTCGGCCATGAAGCAAAGGCCGGTGAAGTCTCGTCCCTTCTTGTCCTTCTTGTCCTCCTTCCTTGGGGACTCCTCCTCCTCAGAGCTCGACTCCTCAGTTGAGGAAGTGTCGATGTCGCTGAGAGCAGCAACGAATGCTCTGGAGGCGGCTTTGGCTACTTTCTTAGCCATCTTGCCCGCATGCCCTTCACAAAGGGTTTCCTCTCCTTCTTGTGGTATTTGGGGTGCTCACTCTCATCTCTCTTCTTGAGTTTCGGGCAATTGGCCTTAATATGAGAAGTGTCGCCACATTCAAAGCAACCACTAAAACCACTTCTCCTCTGATCCCGTCTCTCATGATGAAAACGGGTGAACCTTCTGGCAATGAGGGCAAGCTCATCATCATCCAGAGTATCCACCTGCTCCTTAGTGACGGAGACCAGGGAGGACAAAGCAAAACCATCTACAAGAACACAAGTGCCAGATGTGCTCGGTTCTGTAGTGGTGCCACAGCTAGTGCTAGAAACCAATGCCAATGGCTGTGGCAAAGAGCTTCTGTGCACCGCAAGAGATGCCTTGGCAATCTCTGTGGACTTCAGCTTGCTGAAGAGCTCATCACAAGTCAATGTGTCATAACCTGCGGACTCCTCAATGCTGGATATCTTTACTTCCCATATGCTACGATCAAGAGCATAGAGAAGCTTGATAGCCCTATCATGATCATTGTAAGAAAGCGTCCCGTTGGACCGCAAGTTACTCACTATTGCATCAAAGCGAGAAAACATGGCATCTATAGATTCACCAGGTGCCTGCACAAACAGCTGATACTGTTGATTGTATGTGCTTTGGTGCCTGGCCTTAATCTGTGTAGAGCCCTCATGAAAAATAGTGAGAGTGGTCCAAATTTCCCTAGCTGTCCGAAGGTGCTGCACCCTATCAAACTCACTCCAGCTCAAACCAATGAACAATATATTTCTTGCCTTGGAGTTGGCATTATACTGATCCTTCTCTGTTTGAGAGGTGCGAGTATCAGGGATGGAGTATTGTGAGTCCACAATCTCCCAAATTGCATTTCCTTGGCTTAGCAAGTAAGCCTCCATGCTCACCTTCTAATATGCAAAATCAGTCCCATCGAATAGAGGAATTTTACTAACTCTGTCCATGTCGCCAAGAGATAACAAAACCAGTTAAGGTCAACCGGTGATCTTAACCTGCTCTGATACCAATTGTAGGACCGGAAATGGTGACCAGAGGGGGGGGGGGCTGAATGGGAGCTTTTAAAATTTTAGGCTAAAAATAGCCTTCTGTTTTAATTCAATCTACTGCGGAACAGGCTTCGAACACAACCTTCGAAGTTCTGGTTCGGAGGTATTTTACAGCTCCGAGGACAGGCTTCGCACGGAGCAAAAGTTCGAGGCCAAGGAGACTTCGCTCCACCCACAACCCCGAAAAATCAACTCTGCTAAGTCAGTGCAGGCTCCGCACACAGGATGCTTCGAGCAGGCTTCGCACTTCACCCTTCGCAAGAGTGGACAAACCTCTAAGGACTTCGACCAAATTCTTAGCGACAACAACTGGTGCTGGGCTTCGTATCACGAAGTTCTAAACGCACACTTTACAGACTTCGGTAAGGGCTATTACACGGGAAGAAAAATGGGCTTCGATCAGTGCTTCGCTAGTAGACAGTGAGGTCTAGCCTGCAGTTACACAGAGCGAACGCACACTGAAAAACACACTTCGCACAAACACACTTCGCCCAAACAGGCTTCGATCAAAGCATGTAGCAAGGTGTGCAAACAAGCTCAAGCATAAAATGAACACAGACACAGGGCTTCGCAGCTTGAACAAGGAACACAATAAATGAACTCACAGATGAATACAAAGTATGTGGTGGCTAGTACAGGAGCTCAACAATGAATTCTCAAAGTGTTAAATGTGACCTACCCAGCCCCCACTATTTATAGACACTATTCATCCATGTGAATTGACTACTTTACCCCTAGGGTTTACAAAGGTTTTGTCTCATCAGAACAGAGGGGTATAAAAGGTAGTCAACTTTTACTTGGAGGCTTCTCTGTCAGCTTTGCAGAGGGGACAACGTCAGCTTTTTGCAGAGCAGACACTGTCAGCCTTTACAGTCTTTGATTCTTCTGAAGCCCCCCTTCGCACGCGAGGGGTGGGGTAGCTTCGGTGAGAAGCCTTGAGCCTGACGGCCTTCGCTTCACCAAAGTCAGCCTCCGATACAGTGACTGTTTTGAGCTGAAGCCGTCAAAGCCCTTGGGCCTTCGCACCAACACCTTCGGAGTGGACCACCATGGCTTCGCAGCTTCTCCCAGCTCGAACTCCGTCAGTCCGTGTACCAAAGCCATGCATGGCCGAAGTACCTCAAGTCATCCTCACTCTGGAGTTAGCCTCGCTCCGGAGCCTGCTTCACTCCGAAGCCCCACCTTCGGAGTACCACCCTTCGAAGTCCCTCCTTCGTCCAAGGCCTCCGCATGAAGCATTCCATGAGCACTTCGTTGCAGTGTCTCTCCCCGAGCACACTCCTCGACGAGCCTCACCCGGACCATGCCTCCGATGCGCCTCGACTTCTGAGACCTTCGTCGGGTACCTTCGAGTGTCTCCTTCCGGAGCACACATCGAACACCTTGCCTCTGCTGAGGACTTAATCCACCATACTCCGAAGTCACTCCTTCCGGAGTACCCTTCGAAGTGCCTCGCCTCCAAGGACTTTGTCTCGGGGTACCTTCACCCGGAGCCACGCTCCGCACTTACTGCCTTCTCCTGGTGCATCTCGACCCGAGGACCAACCTAGACCCCTTCGCAGCCACCGTGACAGAGCTCCCTGCTCCCCTGGCATCAAGCCTCCCGCTTGACCCAGGTTCACCTGCTACGAACCGTCCGTCGCCTCCGAAGTCCCCTGCGCACCACAAACAAGCAGACAAGTGTATCTAGTACCCCGGAGACCTCTCCAGGTAAACAACCTTCGGCACACACTCTGGTGTACCGCCCAAAGTACCGAGACCTTCGGTACAGCCAATCATCGTGTACTGTCGGACCCCTCCGACAGGCACACTCCACTGCAACAGCTGCAGCAACCAAACCCACCGAACCCTTCGGTGAAACAGCCTCCGAAGTCCCCTTCGGAGAACCAACCTTCGAACCCCTTCGGAGGTACCCCTTCGAACCAGAGGGTAAACACTGTCAATCACTCATCACAGACTCCGAAACCAACCCTTGGTTTCTCACCTTATATTCTGACATGAGTTGCACTACAAACAAAACAAATAGAAACAAACAACCATAAACTACGTCTAAGGTAGCTCGGGGGAAGACTCGATCACTGGCTCAGCGGAGAGGGTCGGTGCAGGGGTGGTGGAGCTAGAGGGCCCGGCTGGAGGGGCACTGTGGGAGATCCTCTTGGGCCTGGCCAAAGGTGTCCTAAGTGTCTTCCGCTTGCGCGGTGGAAGGGGAGCGACCTCCTCGAGATCCTTCTGGACCTCCTTGATCCAATGGCGTAGCTGTGCGGTGGCGATGACGCCTTGGTGTAGAAGCTCGTTCTGGCGCCTCAACTCTTCCACCTTGGCGGTCAAGTGGTGGCTCTGCTGAACCTAGCGACGGAGATCGGTGTTCTCGTGGTTCAAGCTCTCTGATGAGTGGCGGTAGAAGTCGATGGTGTCGTGCTAGCTATCTGCGTCGAGGATGGCCTCCGTGTGAAGATTGTCCATGGCTTCCAAGAGTCACATGGTGCGGGCAATGGCGAAGTTGCGCAGGGAGAGTGTGCTGATGTAGATGCTGCGATGGCTCCTTGGGGTGTGCATGGGCATGAAGCGGTAGGCGGTGTCGAGGAGCTGGTGGTCGTAGACCAATCGCAGCTCGGAGAGGGCCTAGAGAGCAGCGCGCTGGCTGGCCACCACGAAGGAGGGTCCTCCAACTCCGTGGGTGTAGAACGCAGGCTGCGTGGTGGAGGGACGTATGACGACCGTGACCTCACAGTAGCTTGCATTCACATCGGGAAAGATCCCGTGGAACGCGGGCTCGTGCTCGAATCCGAGGAAGTCGACGATCATGCGAAACTCGCGGACGAACCCAGCCTCATCGCGGAGAGTCCCACTCATGGTATGAACCGACATCTACAAAAGAGAGAAATTTTTGTAAAAACTCTGGAAGACGAGGTAGTAAGTAGTTTGTAAGAAAATACGGGTAATATAAGTCCTAGGGTTAGGTCTGTTTGGCTTCCTACAGTCAAGTCGGCTCTGATAGCATCTTGTAACGCCCCGATTTAATAAAACCGGGAATTTATTGAAATTCCATAGAAAATCAATAAATATAAGACGTTCATCACACAACTGTGTACAATACACCAATCAATCATGGTTTGTAGACCATATTATTACAAAAGAGTTAAAAGAAAGAGAAACTAATAAAATAAATCCTCTAGATGAACGTCTTCTTCCAGTCTCGTGCCCTTACTGGGTTGCTACTCCAGACCTTCACCCTCCTCATAGTAGACTGCCTCTGGCGGTGTAAGTCAATGGGGGTGTGTACAATCGTACTCAACAAGCCAACGAATGCAATTATAATGCAAGGTAATAACAAGGAAGGTAGTGGCTTACTTTTGCGGAAAAGATTATTTGTAAAGCAATTAATGTAATCCAGTTATTAATGCAGAAAAGTAAACATGACTTCATGCATCATCTTCTAACTCGAGGGGTACAGTCATCCCACCCTCGCTCAACAGTCCTTACATGCCATGAATAACACATACATCCACATAATAGTAAACTAACTGCGAGAGGTCACACAACCCGCCCTTGACCGTGGGCTCGACTTTTCGAAAAGATTTATACTCTGATCAGAGGTGTACTACTGTACACACAAGGCACTCATTTCCCACACATCGCAGTGTGTTAAATGACTCCTGTCATGAGAAGCTCGTGCCAAAACCTTCAGCATGGAACACACCAATTCGATAACACCCTCTTATAGGTTTCATATGGTTTCCCAGTCACTTCGGGCCACACCATACCCCCCTTGAGCCTCGTCGGTACAAGTCACCCGCAGGTTGCCCCTTGCCCCCTCCACAATGGTGTTCCAAGTTGGTACGATCTATACCTCCAGTTAGGACTTACCCACTAGACTTGTGGTTAGTACGGAAGTGCTTTGTAAAAGATCCCGCAGACCGGTTCTTATAGTGCCCCGGGTGCGACCAACCAATTCCCGAGCTTGCACCCAGAACCCACCATACTTATAACATAGCCAACTCCAACAGAGTCCAGAGACGAGAATAACGGGGAAATACATATAGTAAAATCCATCTATCTACGACTCATTCTTTTATCCTATAGCAGTTGTGTCGGTACATTGGACACTAACTAATATAATATTGTAGAGTGACAAGGAGTTTAGGCTCAATAAGCATGGCTTGGGTTTACACACAAGGACAGGGATCTAATATAATTTAGGGCTTGATATTAGACTAATGCAATATTATCCTATGAGTTATCGCGATAATTTATCAAAACATGGGATCAATGATGATCAAAATGGGGGTTGTGACTTGCCTTGATCCACAAACGGTGAAGGTGGAACCTCGGGGTAAAACTCCGGATCGTCGACGACGACGTAGTCTTCTCGATACGGAAAAGTAAATACGACATTCAATAAACAATCCAAAAATCAACCATACATGCATACATGTTTTTGTTGGATTAAGTAAAGGAGATAGAGTCTTAAATTCTATGAAATTATTACTTAAATATTTAAGATTAATTTTTAAAGAGGTTTCTGAATTTTATAAATTGAACTAAGTATTTACCCTAAGGGGTTTTTATTTTCCTATTTAAATGTGAATTGAAATGTACCAAAGAAACCCTACTGTTTTTATTGCTTAAAAATAGTGATATTAAGTTATTAGGTCTTCTGAAGTTATTATATAAGTTTTTATGATATTTTTATAAAGTGTTGAATTTTTATTACATGAATTAATTACTTATCCTAAGAGGGTATTTGAATAAAAATAAAATGGGAAAAATAAACATACTATTTTTATTGCATAAAAGTGTAGAGAATAAAAAGACAAATTTTCCAGAATTGAAATGGTCAAGTTTGGAGTTAAATTGAGAAAGTTATGAATTTTTAAAGTTTTAACAATTTTTCTGAATTTTATTTAAACTAAAAACAGAGTCTGGTCGGTGGACCAAACCCACCATGCACCAGGCACTATTGGTGTGAACCGAGATGATTTGGACCGTAGGATCCAGATCGTGCGGCTGTGAGCGGGGTGGGAGATTTTAAAGAAATCGGAGGGCTCAGACTGGCCGATACCGGTCAACTCCGGTCAAAGCAATCTAGGCCGCTGATGCCAGGTTCTAATCACAGCCATCCGTGCGGTATCCGACGACCATGATCAAAACTGGCACGGCGGTGGCACGGGGGAGCTAGGGGGCTTCGTCCCCGACTCCGGCCGAGCGGCGGCGAGCCACGGCGATGGCGAGCGGCGGCCTAATGCCCTAGGCGTCGGCAAAAATAGACAAAGGGGAGGAAGGGGAGTGCATCCGTACCGGAGATGGTGAAGGCGAGGTATCAGCGGTGACCGACGTCGAGGGAAAGCGGAGGAGGCCTTCGGGTCCGACGACGACGACGAGTTCTAGTGGTGATCTGGCCCAACAGAGGTGGGGCCGGGGACGGGGACGGGGAGGTGTTGCCGGTCCCGCTGGTGCCGTTGGCAGGGGTGGTGGCGGACCGAGGCGCCGGCGAGGGCCTGCCTGAGGAGCCATGCTGAATAGCGTGGGCCTCATGGCTCCAGAAGTGATGAGTCATTGTCAACGATAGTCAAAGAGGACTGAAGAAGAGAGGAGATCTGCTGTTTCATGGGCCGCGTGTGACTCTGGTACACGGGCAGCGAGCGACTGTCGGGCAGAGGAGGCTGCGAAGTCGGGCTGGCCCAATCCGGGTGCATGGGCCAGAAGCAGTAGAAGACCCACTGGGCTGTTGACCAGGACTGACTCAGGTACACGGGCGGTGAGCGATTGCCGGGCTGAGAGAGCTGCGGAGTCGGGCCGGCCCAATCCGGGTACCTGGTGCAAAGCCAGTGGAGGCTTTGTCAGTTTCGGCGCAAAACTGACAACCGTTGATTCTGTATCCGACTGTCCAGAAGAGAAGCCGTAGTCGCTACGAAAACTTAGCTTCCGGATAAGTCATCTGTTACTCTAGGCCCACAGTCAGTCAGTCGTGTCTGTAAAAATTCCTAAGGGCAGTAGAGTCTTTTCCTTTATTTTTGAGTCTGTAAAAACCCTAAGGGGCTGGTAGAATATTCCTAGTGTTGGGCTGCCTATAAATAGGACCCCAATCCCTAGGGTTTGGACTACCCCCTTTGTGCTGAAATCAAATCCACTCTTTGGGTCATTTTGTCTCTCGTTTTCTCTCTCCTGTGTGCGCCGCCAGGCTCTGCTCCTTCCTGTTTTTCCATGGTATTTGCTCTAATCTCTTGGATGCATTAAAGCCTTGGTCCCTGCTGATTTTATCTGTTGCACTTGTTTGGTTTGGGGAGTTATTGCTTCATCTACGGGCTGCTGAATTTATTTCGTGAGGAGAAGCTTCTTCTGTTGCTTCTGTTCTTCACAAACTGAGTACTAGTTCTTGCTGTTGCAAGTAGTACTACTTTCCTGTAGCTACAGTAGTCTGTGTAGCTTTTCACCTTCTACTGCACAGCCTTTTCGATCGAGGCTGACAGGGTCTGTCACCTTTTTGGCTGTGTTTCGAGCGAAGCTACTCTCTGTTCGAAGCCCCTCAGTTTCGCGGGGTAGGCTTCGATTTATCTCTTTCGAAGGCTTCGTTCGATCTTCGGTATTTGGTTTGCGTTCTGTGTTGCTAAGCTTCGAAGCATTTTTCTGATCGTCAGCATCGCATACTTCGAACAATAGTGCGAAGGGGCTTCGGCCCTATCTGTTCGAAGTCCATACTTCGACAAGTTTTTGAAGTTGGGTTCGAGGCTTGTAGCTCCGCTAGGCCTCGCACTGACTTCTGTGTAGCATGTCACCCTTCGCCTCTCTTTTCGGAGCTTGCTCTTTTCGAAGGTAGAGCATTGGCTTCGGACTTGTTTTTCTGTTGTGTGACAGGCTTCGCTTCTGTGTTCGAAGGTTGTCCTTTTGTGGGTTGTGTTCGAAGCCTTCTGTTCGAAGGTTTTGCTTCGAAGCTTTCGGTTCAAAGTTGTGTTCGAAGTTTTGTCTTCGAAGTGCATACTTCGAAGCAGGCTCCGACTCTGTCACTTTGCTTCGAAGCATTCGGTTCGAAGCTGTGTTCGAAGCCTTGACTTCGAAGTACATACTTCGAACCAGGCTCCGGCATTGCCATACTTCGCTCCGAAGTACACTTCGCATCTTACCACTTCGAACTAGGCTAGACCGTGACATCTTCGGCATCTCGGACAGGCTCCGTCACTAACCTCCGAAGCTGACCTCGACGTGCGAAGGGGGCTTCGCCAAGTTCCGAACAGGAGACAAATTTGGACAGTAACTTCTCTTTTCATCTTACACATACTTAGATCATTTCATTGAGAAGTTTAGGCCTGTTACGACTTGTTCATCTGCCTAATTGCACCACTTTAGTTTTACACTGTTTATCATCAGTTGCTTCTAGGTTAGAAACCTTTAGACTTAGGCCTTCTGTTTATTTTCTGTTGCGTAGTATTTTGAGGTGCGTTGGGTATTGGGAACAGGCCATTGATTCGAAAGAATTTTTAAGGCGCCCATTCACCCCCCCTCTGGTCGCTACTTTCGGTCCTACAAGTGGTATCAGAGCAAGGTTAGGGTTTTTCAATACCTTAACCGGTTCTAAACCCCAGTAGTGACTATGACGTCTCCTGGCAAGGTCCCGTCCTTGGAAGCCTATGGCTATAATTATTGGAAGACTCGCATGCGAGCCTATCTCATGAGCCAGGGTTCGGACATATGGGACATTTGCGTTCACACCACGTTTGTCATTTTGCCAGTCGCTGAGCACGGTACTGCTGGTATCATTGCTCAGCATCTGAGCAACAGTAAGGCTGTGAACATTTTGTTTTCTAGTTTAGGTCCCACTGAGTTTGAGCGTGTGAGTCATCTCTCCACTGCGAGAGAGATCTGGGCTACCCTCAAGGCACACCATGAGGGAACAGCACAGGTCAAGGCTCGGCTCTATCAGACCTACCGGCGTGAGTACGAGAACTTCACACAGAAGCCGGGTGAATCTGTTGAGGCTTTGTTTGGTCATTTTCAGTCGATCATTAACAAGCTTCGGGACAACAAGGCTGAGGGTGCTCAGTTAGTCTCAGATCATGAGCAGGCGCTCAAGGTTCTTCATACCTTAGACCCAAAGATCTGGGAGATCAAGGTATCCTCTATCGTTGAGAGCACTTCTTACGATACCTTGACCATTTCTGAGTTGTTTAGCAAGCTGAAGGCCACTGAGGTAGATATCCAGTTGAGATCAAATCTCACTAGTTCTGGATCAAAATCCCTGGCCCTTGCTACACCTTCTGTTGATCCCTCTGGTGTGAGCTGTGCTGGGTTCTCCTTGATGTCTATCACTGAGGACCAGCTTGAGTTGTTGGGAGATGATGATTTGTGTCTCTTTAACAACCGGGTGCGTCGTGTCTATGATAAAAGAATGTTCAAAAGACACGGCACAAAATCCGGATGCTTTGAATGTGGTGATCCAGGACACTTCATCGCCGACTGCCCCAAGCGCAGTGGATAAAAGAAGGGCACCGGCAGCAGCTTCCACGACTCCGGCAAGCATGAGAGCCCCTCCTTCAACAAGGGCAAACCGAAGACCCGGTTCTTCAAGAAGGCCCTGAAGGACTACCGGCGAGAGAACAAGAAGCGTGACAAGGCCTTCTTCGCCGAGATGGAGAAGAGCTACTCCAAGAGATCCACGTCTTCTTCCTCTTCATCGAGCTCAAGCGATGAGGAGATCGCCATCAGGAAGGGGAAGGACAAGGACGATCCGGCGGGCCTCTGCTTCATGGCCTTCGGAGACAAGCCGAAGAGCCGCTCACACCAGCGCCGAAGATCCCGCAAGAGCTTCTGTTCAATGGCTCTTGGGGATAGAGAAGAAAAGAGCTCCTCCGACGACTCCGACGACGACGACAGCAAGGTATCATCTTATGAGCGCGAAATTGTTGATTTACTTGAGAACAATCGTCAGGAGTTGAAGTATCGGGAGAAACTGCTTAGGGGGGCTAAGAAAAGGATAGACGAGTTAGAAAGTGAGCTTGCCGTAGCCAACGGTAGAATAGAAAGTCTATCTTCTTCCCCTTGCTTGGGTGATAGCAGTGAGTGCCCGAAGTGTGAGGTGCTTCTGTGTGACCTGTCGACTCTGAAGTCCAGGTACACAGAAAGGGTTGATGAGAGGGATGCTTTGGCCACTGAGCTTGAAAGCGCTCAGCAGGAGCTGAAAGATGCTCAAGCCACTGTCGTCGCACCCTGTGTTGATTGCCCATCTCATCTAGCTGCCTTAGCTGAGCTGAAATCCAAGGGCGATGAGCATTTGGGTGATTTAGAGAGGTTGAGAGCTGAGCTTGCGCAGACTAGGCTAGAGCTTGAGACATTGTCAGTTCCACCCACTATCTGTGAGAACTGCCTGTCTCTTAGAATGGAGTTGATTAAGCTAAAAGCCGGGAAGTCAGTCCAAGTAGAGAGTGAGTGTGAGACCTGCTTGTCTCAGGTGGAGGTTCTAGCTTCCTTGAGAGAGGAGCTAGCAGATTCTCAGAATGAGAACTTTTACCTCCGGTCTATCCTGAGTTGGATCAGTGCCAGAGAGCCACAGCTTGGCATGATGATCCAGCAGTTCAAGAGGAAGGATGGGTTTGGGGTAGGTTACACCTACACTAAGGCTGACTTTGAGAGTGCCATCAGCCGGGCAGTGGAGTGGAGTAAAATGACTCCAGAGCAGAGGTATCCCAAGACTCACTCCACTGAGTCTTCCCAGGCTTGTCAGCCCAAGGATGGAGTGATTCATGAGCCACCTAAAGCTCCACCCAAGAAACCTATCTGGGTTCCAAAGCCCAAAAATCTCCACACTTCTCTTGACTCTCTTCCTGGACCCTCTCAGCCCAAGAAGACCACACCAAACACTACCAAGCCCAAGAATCCCAAGCCTCAACCACATCCCAAGAAGCCTACCTATCATTGTGAGTATTGTCAGAGAGACGGGCATCTTGCGGAGTTTTGCTTCAGGAGGAAGCGGGTTGAGAGAACAGAGAGGGCTCGTAGTGATCAGGAGCAGTTCTACCAGCAGGGTGGTAGGCTGCGTGCTCCTCGGCGCGGGGAGAGGCTGGAGGCCAGGCCGCGTCGTGTAGGTGGTGGTAGAGGAGACGGTTTTCTTGCCCGTGCTCCAGTTGGTGGTGTTCGTTCCGGCAGAGTTCCAGACCGAGTTGGCTACGGTTCTGGACCTCGTGGCCGTAGGGTTAGGCAGAACCGAGGACCGCGCTTTGAGCCGCGTTTTGGTCCAAACTCTTTTGATGGTTTTCGCTTTCCATCTTTTGAGCAGATGGCTCGACACTGGTTTAGCTCTTTTGCTAAACCTGGTGCCGAACCATTTGCTCCCACTTACAGACACTGATTGTGCAGGACCGGGGACTGGAGGATGTTTGGATCATGGACTCAGGATGCTCTCGCCACATGACGGGACATCGCAGATGGTTCTCCAGTCTCACTCCCCCGAGCTCCAAAGAATACATCACGTTCGGGAACAGCGGTCAAGGGAAAGTAAGTGGCATAGGCTCAATTAGCATTTCAGATCATTTCTCTTTAAAGAATGTTGCTTTGGTTAAAAATTTGAACTTTAATTTAATCTCTGTGTCGCAACTTCTTGAGGATGGTTTGGAAGTGCGTTTTAAGAAGGGCAATTCTTCTGTGGTTGATTCTAGAGGGTCTTTGGTTTGTCAGATTTTACCCTTCGGTAAAGTTTTTCGAATTGACTTCTCTAGTTCTTTTGGCCCTTCTCGTTGTTTGATTGCTGGATCTTCTTCTGAGCTCTGGAAGTGGCATAGGAGGTTAGGTCATTTGAGTTTTGATCTGCTAGTCAGGTTAAGCTCTATGGACCTCATCCGAGGATTGCCCAAGCTTAAAATGGAGAAGGATCTAGTTTGTCATCCCTGTCGTCATGGGAAAATGGTTGCTGCTTCTCACTCACCTGTGACTCAGGTGATGACTTCGTATCCAAGCGAGCTTTTACATTTGGACACTGTAGGTCCAGCTCGGGTACGCTCAGTCGGTGGGAAGTGGTATGCACTTGTGATTGTTGACAACTTTTCTCGTTTCTCGTGGGTTTTCTTTTTGGAGTCTAAGGATGAAACTTTTCAATTTGTCCATAACCTGATTTTGAAGCTGAAGAATGAGAACAATGGTCAGATGCGAGCAATTTGCTCCGACAACGGATCTGAGTTCAAGAACTCTCAGTTCGTCAGCTTCTGTAGTGATCAGGGTCTGGACCATCAGTTTTCTTCTCCTTACACTCCCCCACAGAACGGCGTTGTGGAACGAAAGAACCGCACGCTAGTTGAGATGGCTAGGACGATGCTCGATGAGCACAGGACTCCTAGGCGTTTTTGGGCTGAAGCCATGAACACGGCTTGCTATCTGGCCAACCGCATTTTTCTTAGAGCTTACATTGGTAAGACATCATATGAGTTGCGTTTTGGCAGACAACCCAAAGTGAGCCACTTGCGAGCGTTTGGCTGCAAGTGCTTTGTGCTCAAGAAGGGAGGGCATTTGGACAAATTTGAGTCTCGTTGCTGGGATGGTGTTTTTCTTGGTTATGCATTGCATTCTCGAGGCTTCCGTGTTTGGAACCTCGAATCCCAGCTGCTTGTCGAGACTTGTGAGGTTTCTTTTGATGAGTCCTTGCCTTCTTTGAATCCTTCTTTTGAGCTTTCTGGTGATGATGAGCTCGGAGAGTACATCTTCGAGGAAGATGAGGATACTCCAGCTGCTGATGAGGGTGGGCCTTCTGCATCCCCCGCAGAGCCCACACCTTCTGAGATTTCGACTGATGATGAGGGCGGACCTCTGATCACTTCTTCCACTTCGATCGAGCCCCCTCAGTCGAGTTCAGAGGTGCCAGCTGCTGACTCCGGTGAGGTGACTTCGGACCCCAGTGGCCGAACCCTCCGTACAGTGGCCTCGGACCCCAGTGGTCAAGCCCCATGCAGAACGAGTTCGGCCCCCAATGGCCAAACCCAGCCCCACTCTGGACGAACCCTCCGATGGGAGTCTTCGGCCCACACTGGTCGGACGTAACTCCAGACTGGCAGGACCCTTCGTTGATATGGTCTGAGATACCGTCAACCTAGTCGA
This sequence comes from Zizania palustris, assembly GCA_019279435.1. Classification (NCBI taxonomy): domain Eukaryota; kingdom Viridiplantae; phylum Streptophyta; class Magnoliopsida; order Poales; family Poaceae; genus Zizania; species Zizania palustris. The sequence goes on along the minus strand of JAAALK010000079.1, from coordinate 37,897,613 downwards.
ACCCCCCTTTGGGTAATGGGTTCGGCTCACAGTGGGTGAAGCCACTGGAGCCACCGATGCCCCTGCCAAACAATTGGGCAGGGACCGCGTGGGCTCCGTACATATCACAATCAGAGCACCCTCCATAGCATAACACTGTTCCTTATTTTCTTTCGGAGTATTATAACTGGCAGGGACAAACAAACATAGCGAAGGGGGGCATCGTCCACAGGTTGTCTGTGGTACCTCCGAATCGACTCACGCAGGACGGAGCCAAGGGAGATGAACGCGAAAAGGCAAAGAACAGGGAGTCCGAAGCTATCACAGTCAGAATAGGATCTCAGGAAGTCCCAATCCCGAAGGCCCCTTCATCGAAGCCTAACAAAGGTAAGTCTCCTACTCCGGCCGAAGCCAGCACCGGAGCTTGGTCCGATCGGCCAAACGAGGTCGGTCTGATTGGCAGGGTCCACAACGAAGGCTCCTCCGATTACGAAACATGCAAGGCCGAGCTGGGCAGTACCCCTTCGGCCAAAAACAACAGGAACAAGGCAGTGGCACCTGGTACCAAGCCACAACCATCTTGGGCACCTCCAAGTATATCAAAATCACAGAAGAGGCATCTGCAACTCCTACAGGCACAGGAAATGCACGAGAAAAAAGCCGAGGATGAGCGATACGCCATCTTTGAAGAAATCCGCCCTCGACCAACAATGAGACAGGTATGGAGGATTAAGCCGGTTGAGATAACCAACCCGGCTCCTAGTCCGAGCGACGATGATGACGACATGCTCGACGCCGATTAATTGCCCGTCTCTGAGGGACCCGTACCCCAGGCGATGGACATCAACATCGTCATGCTGCCCACCGAGTTCGCCCTACCACAAGATGAGGATAAGGTTTCTCAGTTGAACCTCGACCCACACAATGCTATCTTTGAAAAACCCAAGGACTCGGCTCGCCATCGAAAGCCTCTCTACATTAGGGGTCACATTGACGGAAAGCCAATCTCCCGTATGCTTGTTTACGGTGGCGCCACTGTTAACCTAATGCCTTACTCGCTATTGAAGAAATTTGGCAGGAACGAGGAGGATCTAAAGAAAACCAACTTAATGCTCAACGACTTCAATGGCGAGAGTTCCAAGGCCAAAGGCGTGCTCTCCATGGAGTTAACAGTGGGCAACAAGACATTGCCGTGTGCTTTCTTCGTCGTCGACGTGCAAGGTAACTACAATGTGCTGCTTGGGCGTGACTAGATTCATGCGAACTGCTGCATTCCTTCTACTTTGCACCAGTGCCTAATTCAGTGAGACGGTGATGAGGTAGAAGTCATACCCACGGATACTTCGGCCCGGGTAGCATTGGCCGATGTGTCCATTGACGCTATCCACAACAAAGTAGAATGTTTATCAGGTAGAGATCTTTCGGATTACGATTTTGTTAGCGTGTCCGGAGGATGTTTCGTACTAGTGTCTATAAAGCTGACTAGCGTAGCATGGCTGTTTCTAAATTAGTAGTCATGTCCAGCAAGAGTAATCTAGATTGGCTAAAGTCTCGTGTAGAACAATATCGATCTACTAAAGACGGTATTGCCGAGGCCATCGAAGACTTTAGCGAAGTAGAGAAATTAGGAAAAGGTTTTGCGTTGGTCGATCCTTTAGAAGAGATTGACATAGGCGATGGTAACATCCCAATGCCGACTTTTGTAAACCAACATTTACGACCTGATGAAAAGGCCAAAGTAATAAAGTTGCTTCGGTTGTACGTCAATTGTTTCACATGGGAGTATAGCGAGATGCCTGGATTAAGCCACGAGCTCGTGGAGCATCGACTACCTATCAAATCCGGATTCAGGCCTTATAAACAACCTCCTCATCGCTTTAATTCAGCCATCTATGACCGAGTTAAAGAAGAAGTGGAGTGACTACTCAAGGTTGAGTTTATTAGGTCATGTAGGTATGCTGAATGGGTCGCTAACATTGTGCCTGTAGATAAAAGGGGGCGGCAAAATACGAGTTTGTATTGATTTTAGGGATCTAAACAAGGCCACTCCAAAGGACGAGTATCCAATGCCGATAGACGACATGCTAATCAACGATGCTTCAGGACACAAGGTACTGAGTTTTCTTGATGGTAATGCTGGTTATAATCAAATCTTTATGGCCGAAGAGGATATATACAAGACAACCTTTTGATGCCCTGGTTTTGTCGGTTTATTCGAGTGGGTCATTATGACTTTTGGTTTAAAGAACGCTGGCGCTACATATCAACGTGTTATGAACCTGATCTTTCATGACTTGCTAGGAGTCATGTTAGAAGTTTACATAGATGATGTTGTGGTCAAATTGGACGCTATGGGAAACCATTTAGCTGATTTGAAAGTTGCTTTTGATAGGATGCGAAAGTATGGCTTAAAAATGAACCCGCTCAAATGTGCTTTTGGCATGTCGGCTGGCAAGTTCTTAGGCTTCATGATTCATGAAAGAGGTATAGAGATTGATCCTAAGATGCTTGATAATATTAGAAACTTTGCAGCGCCAACATGCAAGAAAGATGTGCAGAAGTTGCTAGGCAAGATGAATTATTTGCGTCGCTTTATATCTAACTTGTTTGGTAAGATTGATGCCTTTGTCCCCATACTCCGGCTAAAGAATGAAGTCAGGTTCACTTGGGGGGCAAGTCAGCAAAGTGCCTTCGAAAAGATCAAGGAGTTCTTGTCATCGCCACCCATGGTGAGGGCACCCAAAGCCGGGATTCCATTTTGGCTATACATCGCTGCTGAAGATAGCATGATCAGGGCCGTGCTAACCCAGGAGGTGGAGGGAAAGGAGTACATCATCACGTTCTTGAGATGCCGCCTGCTGGACGCTGAAACCAGATACGTGTTTGGGGAACGCTTGTGTTTATCACTTTACTACGCATGTACCAAATTACACCATTATCTTCTCCCTACTACATGTATTGTCGCTTGCCAAACCGATGTTATAAAGTACATGTTGCAAAAGCCGATTCTAAGTGGAAGAATTGGGAAGTGGGCTTACGCTTTGATTGAATATGATTTGGCCTATTAACCCCTAAGAGCTATGAAAGGCGAAATTGTCGCTAATTTTATAGTTGATCACCACATAGATGTCAGTTGGAGTGAAAATATTGCTCTAATTGAAGTAGTACCATGGAAACTTTATTTTGATAGTTTGTCTTGCAAGAGTGGCCAAGGTATTGGAGTGGTTCTCATATCACCTAGTGGGATGCACTTTGAAACCTTGGCTCATTTAGAATTTCCCTCTACTAATAACTAAGCTGAATATGAGGCATTATTGCTAGGACTGGAATTGCTAGAATCTATAGGTGCTAAACATGTTCATGAACATGGTGATTCCCTGTTAGTAGTACAACAAGTAGTTAAGAGTGCTCAATGTCTTAATGGCTTGCTAAATAGCTACTTAGATAAATGCTTAGACAAAGTTGCTTCTTTTGATGACTTCAAAATCTCTCACGTATCAAGAAAGACCAATTCCATTGCAAATGATCTGGCTCAGCAAGCATTTGGATATCAAGTCAGGAGAGCAAGATTTGCTGTAAAAGAGAAGCCAATGTTTGATCTTACTGCCGAAGCCAGAAGCTTTAGGCAGGCACGAGGCCTGTCGAGCCTTGCGGGTCGGACACCTTCGGTCACCGGAGGGTGTCATGTGCCGGAGCCCTCGTGCCGGGATACCCTATCCACCGAAGATCCGGGCGCTCCAGAGCCCCTGCACTGAAGCCCACTGAACAACGGGGATCTTTAGGAACCAGAGCCCTCTGATAGAAGGCTTCGGACTGATTGGCTCCACACGGATGACCCAGTCAGCCTTAAGCAAAAGAAGGGAAGGCCCAGGGGCACTCCGAAGTTAGTAGTTTAAACATAACTCTAGGGAAGGAATCAGCAAACCCTCCGAAAGTCCCTAAGAGCGATTGGAGAATTCTAATCATCCAGTATTTGAGAGACCCTAGTCAAAGGGCTGATCGGAAAGTTAGGCGATGAGCGTTTAAATTTGTGTTGTTAGATGATGTACTATATCGCCGAACTATTAATGGAGTACTCTTAAAATGTTTAGATGATGAACAATCCCAGGTATCTACGGGAGAAGTCCATGAAGGTCTTTGTGGCACTCATCAGTCGGCCCAAAAAATGAGTTGGATGCTCAAAAGAGCAGGTTTCTACTAGTCGACTATGACTGATGATTGTTTTAAATATTATAGAGGGTGTGAAGCATGCCAAAAGTTTGGAAACATTCAGTTAGCTCCCGCTTCATTGCTTAACCCTATTATCAATCCATGGTCATTCTGAGGTTGGGGTTTAGACTTCATCGACCAGATTTATCCTCCTTCTTCGAAAGGGCATCGGTTTGTTTTGATGGCAACGGACTACTTCACCAAATGGATCGAAGCCGTGCCTCTCAAGAATATGACTCACAATTAGGTAATAGATTTTATCTTGAAGCACATGATACATAGATTCGATATTCCTCAAACTCTCACTACGGATCAAGGTAGTTCATTTGTTTCTAAACAAGTGAGAGACTTCACCGAATTTTATGGTATTAAACTAATAAACTCTTCACCATACTATGCTCAGGCCAATGGTTAGGTCGAGTCTAGTAATAAAACTTTGATTAAGCCCATTAAAAGGAAAATTGAAGAATTCCAAGATGTGGCATGAAGTGCTTTTCGAGACACTGTGGGCTTGTAGAATTGCAAAGCACGGTGCTACCAAAGTTAGTCCATATGAGTTAGTATATGGACAAGAAGCCGTTCTACCTATAGAAGTGGATCTTGGCTCTTTAAGAGTTCTAAAACAAGATGGCTTAGCGGTCGATGAATATGAGACGCTTTTGAAAGGTAATCTAGAAGAAGTGACTGATAAGAGGCTAAAGGCTTTAGAAGCTATAGAAATAGACAAGTGAAGAGTGGCTAGAGCCTACAATAAGAAGGTTAAGCCAAAAACGTTCCAAGTAGGTGACTTGGTTTGGAATACGATTTTGCCCTTAGGCACTGAGAGCCCTAAATTTGGAAAATGGTCACCTAGTTTGGAAGGTCCTATCAAAATAGCCGAAATCGCTCCTAGCAATGCATATGTGTTAGAATCTCTGCAAGGAGAGCAGTTTCGAAGAGCTTTGAATGGCATGTACTTAAAAAGGTACTTCCCAAGTGTGTGGCAAACAACTTGAAAAGCATCGAAAGGCCGATATAAGAGGTATCGTCCTTAGCCTGTTATGCTTTTAGTTTACTTAGTTCACTAAAAGGCACGGGGGCATGTGTCGATAGCGAAAAATGGAATTAATGGTTAAGATTGTCAAAATATCAATTTTGGTAATTTGGGTCGAAAATACACATGTCCTGGACTGGGCCGAAGCCCTATAAGGCCGAAGGCCCATCGAGCTGTGGGCTTCGGAAGCTTCCAGTGAGCCTGCTCCCTTCGGCCTGAAGGCCTTCGGAGGCCAACCTCATCGAAGCTTCGGCCCGAAGAACAGGCTTCGGTGGGCCTAGCCGAAGGCCCACTTCGGGCAGGAATCCAGAGATAGAGTTGAGTCTGATTCTAGCTAAATTTTATCCCTACGCGTGATTAGGCCGAATCCTATCAGATTAGGCTTAGATATTAGAATTCTAGCCCCTATAAATATAGGGGTGATGCCAGTTCATCAACCCCCCCAACACAAATCAACACAAAGCCCTAGCTTTGAACCGTACATTTACTTTTACCTTTACTTTTCTGCAATCTTCGTGGGTTTACCTGGAAGCCCTCCGATGGCCACTTTGGAACAGTGGTAATCCTTGTTACTTTACTTGTGAAATATCCGTTAATCTACGTAATAGATTGTTATCGCCTTGTTACTTGACCTATGAAGTATCCGCTAATTTGCGTAACAGATTGCTACCTTCACCCCTAGTGCGACACTTAGCAGAATTCGGTCCCCAGGCCGAATTGGCACTTGATATCTATTCTGTTGCAGGTTTCATCATTCGGAGCCACTTCGCTGGAGGTGTCCGGAGCCAAGAGATTGGTGAGAAACCATGTTGAAGAATATGGTTTTGATATTCCAGATATGATGAGTGATTGTCAACGGAAGTCAAAGGAAGGGAGAGATGAAGACCTGCCGAGTCTGAGGCGCATGTGACTCAGGTACACGGGCAGTGAGCGACGGCCGGGCAGAGGAGCTGCGGAGTCGGGCTGGCCCAATCCGGGTACATGGCTAGGAGCGGCAGATGATCCACTGGTCTGTTGACTGGGTTTGACTCAGGTACACGGGCGGCGAGCGATTGCCGGGCTGAGGGAGCTGCGGGATCGGGTCGGCCCAATCCGGGTACCCGGTGTGAAGACGGTGGACGCTTTGTCAGTTTCGGCGTAAAACTGACAATCTATCATTAATTCGTTTTTAGGATATTAATATTTAGTTTTTAAGTTTAGAATATTTTTATTCAAGTCAGTTAATTTTTCTAAGAATATTTTAGTAATTTTTGGAATTTATTTTAGAGTCGGTTTATTTTACCTGAGGGTAAATTAGTCTTTTCATGTATTAGGATTTGCCTATAAATAGGCCCCTATCCCCTTGGGGATAGAAGACTGTTTTTATTAGATCAATCTAAAGTCCAATTTTTCCGTTTCGGCTTTCGTCTTCCACCGAAAAACTTTTCCTTTTCTTCTCCGTTAAGCTTCTCCGGCGATTTACCTTCGTCAGGCACTCAAGCGCACAGTAGCACGCGGCGGCATTAAATCGACGGCGTGCGTCAGGCTGAGGGCGGCAGGCACTCTCTTGGCCGGAAGCATAGCATGCAGCAGTCTGCATCACGAGAAAAAGAAAAAAAGGGGCGGGCCCCACGGTAAGAAGCATGTGCTTGCTGTAGATGCGTCAGGCTCAATTTTCCTCTTCTTCCAAGGCAGGCTACGGCGCTAGTTTTTTTTCTTTCTCCATCGGTTAATGCTGCCGGAGAACTTGCATGTTTCTCCGAGTGGCAGCAGTCCACGGCACTTGCAGGTTGCAGCTGCGCCTCGGTTCTCACGGCATCACACATGGTAAGTTTAATCTCCTATTTTTTAGTAGATTAGTTGTTAAAGATAATCACCCACGAATTAATTAGCGAAAAGATTTGTTTAGGAATTTCGTAGTAATTTAAACTGCCTAAGTATTTTTAGTACTCGTATAGTTTTATTTTAATATTCTTTAGTCTGCTCATATAAAGAAAAAATATTATTAATAGTTGCAGTAATATTTTTATTTTAGATTTACATAAAATATTTTAGCTTTATTTCTGAATTAATTTATGGATGATTTATGTTATTATTTAATTGATTAGTATTTTATTTTTAATTCGTAATCTGAATATTTTATTAATATAGTAGGGTATTCTGCGTACATTTTAAATATTTCGAGTACCAACTTTATTTAAAGCAGTAGTATTTATTTAGTTTTTCTTTAACATCATTTAGACTAAGATACTAATCACTTTTTAAGCTAGACAAGTTTTATTCTGGTAATTTGCTTTGCAAATATTATTTGTCTAGTCAAGTTCATTTGGGTGGTGGGATTAAAATATAGTTTAGTAAGAATTTTTTTAGGCGCCCATTCACCCCCCCTCTGGTCGCTACTTTCGGTCCTACAAATGGTATCAGAGCAAGGTTAGGTTTTTTTCTAGATATCTTAACCGATTTAAAACCTAGGTAGTGACCATGACGTCTTCAGGTAAAATCTCATCCCTTGAAGCTTTTGGCTACACTTATTGGAAGACTCGCATGCGAGCATACCTTATGAGCCAGAGCTCGGACATATGGGAGATTTGTGTTCATCCTAATTTCACGATAACGACTATTGCTGCGGATACTGCTGAAAATGTAATTACCCAGCATCAAAATAATAGTAAGGCGGTGAACATTTTATTTTCTGATCTAGGTCCTAGTGAGTTTGAGCGTGTTAGCCATCTCACCACTGCTCGTGAGATCTGGGCTACCCTCCAGGCACACCATGAGGGGACAGCTCAGGTCAAGGCTAGACTATATCAGACCTACCGGCGTGAGTATGAAAATTTCTCACAGAAGCCGGGTGAGACTGTTGAGGCTTTGTTTGGTCGTTTTCAATCGATCATTAACAAGCTTCGCGTTAACAAGGCCGAGCGTGATCAACCGGTCTCGGATCATGAGCAGGCGCTTAAGGTACTCCATACCTTGGACCCTAAGATATGGGAGATCAAGGTTTCTTCTATTGTTGAGAGCGCGTCTTACGATACCTTGACCATCGCAGAGCTTTTTAGTAAGCTCAAGGCCTCAGAGGTCGATATTCAATTGAGATCAAATCTCACTGATTCTGGCTCCAAGACTCTGGCACTTGCGACACCGTCTGCTGATCCTAATGCCATGAGTTGTACTGCTTTTTCCTTGATGTCTATCTCTGAGGAACAACTTGATAATTTAGGAGATGATGATTTGTGCTTGTTTAACAACCGGGTGCGACGTGTCTATGATAAACGAATGTTTAAGAGACACGGCACAAAATCCGGATGCTTTGAGTGTGGTGATCCAGGTCATTTCATCGCCGACTGCCCCAAGCAGAAGAATTACAAGAAGGGAACCGGCGGCAACTCCTACAACTCCGGAAAGTACGATAACTCCACGAAGGGCAATCCCAAGACAAAATTCTTTCGAAAGGCTCTGAAAGATTATAGGCATGAGAACAAGAAGCGAGACGAGACCTTCTTCGCCGAGATGGAGAAAATATACTCCAAGAGATCCTCGTCTTCCTCATCGTCCTCAAGTTCAGGTGATGAAGATATCATGATCAGGAAAGGGAAGGACAGGGACAATCCGGCGGGCCTCTGTTTCATGGGTTTCGGGGACAAGCCGAAGAGTCGCGCACGCCACAGCCGAAGATCCCACATGAGCTTCTGCTCAATGGCTCTTGGGGAGAAGAAAGAAAAGGACTCCTCCGATGATTCCGACGACGACGATGAGAAGGTTTCATCCTATGAACAAGAAGTTGTTAATTTATTAGAACAGAATAGTCAGGAGTTGAAGTATCAGGAGAAACTGCTTAGAGGGGCTAAGAAGAGGATAGATGAACTTGAGAGTGAGCTATCCATGGCGAATGACAAGATTGAGAGTTTGTCTTCTTCCCCTTGCTTGGGTGATAGTGGTGAGTGCCCTAACTGTGAGGTGCTGTTGTGTGACCTGACGACTCTTAAGTCCAGGTACACAGAGAGAGTAGATGAGAGAGACGCATTGGCTACTGAGCTTGAAATCGCTCAGCAGGAGCTAAAAGATGCTCATGCCACTGTTGTCGCACCTTGTGTAGACTGCCCATCTCATTTAGCTAGTATAGCTGAGCTGAGAGCCAAGAGTGATGAGCAGTTGAGCGAGTTAGCTGGAGTGAGAGGTGAGTTGGAGCAGACTAAGCTAGAGCTTGAGACTTTGTCAGTGCCATCCACTGTTTGTGAGAACTGCTTATCCATTAGAATGGAGTTGATCAAGCTAAAAGCTGAGAAGTCTGTCGAAATTGATAAAGAGTGTGAGATCTACATGTCTCAGGTGGAGGTGTTAGCTTCTTTGAGAGAGGAGCTAGCTGATGTTCAGAACGAGAACTTTTACCTCCGTTCAATTCTGATTAGTGCTAGAGAGCCACAGCTCGGCATGATGATCCAGCAGTTCAAGAGACAGGATGGTTTTGGGGTAGGGTACACATATACCAAGGCTGATTTTGAGAGCGCCATTAGCCGTGCAGTGGAGTGGAGTAAGATGACTCCAGAACAGAGATATCCCAAGACTCACTCCACTGAGTCCTTTAAGGATAGTCAGCCCAAGAATGGAGTGATCCAAGAACAACCTAAAGCTCCACCTAAGAAGCAAATCTGGGTCCCAAAGCCTAAAACTCTCCACACTTCTCTTGATTCCTTACCTGGACCTTCTCATACCAAGGATTCTACACCCAACATCACCAAGCCTAAGAACCCTAAGCCACAACAATATCCCAAGAAGCCTACCTATCTCTGTGAGTTTTGTCAGAGAGACGAGCATCTTGAGGAGTTTTGCTTCAAGAGGAAGCGGGTTGAGCGAGCAGAGAGAGCTCGAGGTGGACAGGAGCAGTTCTACCAGCAGGGTGGTAGACAGAGAGTCCCTCGACGTAGAGAGAGGCTAGAGGCCAGGCCACGACGTGTAGGTGGTGGTAGAGGAGACGGTCTTTATGATCGTGCTCTGGAGGGTGGTTTTCGTTCTGGCAGAGTTCCAGATCGTCATGGATACGTTGTTGGATCTCGCGACCGTGATTTTAGGAAGAACAGAGGACCGCGCTTTGATTCGCGCTTCAGTCCAAACTCATATGATTCCTTTTGCTTTCCTACATACGCGCAGATGGCTCGACACTGGTTCAACACTTTTACTAAACCTGGCATTGGACCGTTTGATCCCACTCATGATTATTGATCGTGTTTTGGGAGCTGTGTATTTTTTTAGGACATTTTGAGTCAGCTTTTCATTGGTATTAGTTTTTTTCTTTCTTCTTTATTTTTTCTTTTTGTGTGCGTTCATATCATGCATAATCATTAGTCACATTTTGAGCTTGCTTCTATTATATGATGAATCTGCTTTACTTTCTCTAGCTAGTATATGTTTTTGATTACTTGTCGATGATCATGTTTTGTTTCAGTTCACATGATATATCTGATATTTGTCATATGCATTGCTTTTGTGCTTTAAAATTGAAAAATGATCACCATTGCTTCTAGTAACTAGCATGTGTAGGCTGAATGCTTTCACTATCTTTTACATGCCTTGTAGCTAGATCCTTACTTAGATGCAGATATGCAACTTGAACATCTATATGGTTTAAATATGAAAATTGTGCTATAAAAATGATAAAATAATTCAGGAAATTGAAAAATTTATGCATTTTTATGATTATCAGAAAAAGATCCAGGTGGGTTTGCTTTGTCGCATTGCATTGTTCTGGACTGCTTACCATAGCACATTGGTATGAACTAGGACGGTGTAATGTATGCCAAGACCAATGTCTTAAGCTTCTGATGGTCCAGTTCTGGCCTAGGCTTGATTTGGTCGGTTAGCATAAGGTTTGACATGCAAATAACCCCTGGCAGAAATGAAAATATAAAGAAAAAGTCTGAAAAATTTAAAAAGATGACAAGTTTGCTGAAGTACTTTGTTTTGGACAATGCTTATCTTGGTAGATATCAGTTAGCTTTTGCATCTCATGTTTTACCTTGCTTGTCAACTAGAAAATGTGGTGATGTTTTTGTTTGCAAAAATCGAAAAATGCGTGCTAATGAATTTCTTAAGATATCATCTATTGCACTGATCATGGCATGTATCTTAGACAGTATATTTTTTGCTATACCTGTTAGACGTTGTAATAGCAGCCAATCATATCTAAGAAGCATGCTTTTCACACTCCACCTGCACCCCATCTGCATTCATGGCATATTTTGAGGGGGAGCTGCATTTCAGGGGGAGTTTGTGTCTATGTCTCTTTAAAGTGCATTTAGTCTCACTTGATGAGTCCAATTGTCAACAAGGGGGAGAAATTTTGGATATATTTTTCAGCTAATTGGATTGTTTTTGTGTGATCTGATTACCTAGCATCTCCACCCCCTTGCCATGATTAAGGGTAGTCGGAACGCGATGTCGGTGTTGTGTTACACTTAGGCTTGTCCCTAAGTATCCACACACTTTTGGATTGTCGAACTGACCCAAGTGCGGGGGCACGTTTTCGTGTCAACACATGCCACTAATGATTTTTTAATCTATTTTTATCAAAATTTTAACATATCATTTTTTCTATTACAAATTACAAAATAATCTTACAAAGTGTTAAAATTAAAGAACATATATAAACTAATACTCATCATATAATTAGGATATTAATTACTCTAAGGGTATTTTAGCCATTTAAATTTTAATAGACTCTAAGCGCACCAGCTAGCCACTTAAAAGCTTTGTTACCAAAGAAACCAACTAATTTCATCAACTAACTAGATACTAACACTAAGCCTATTACTTGTGCTTTATGGTGGACTTATCACCGCCTTGTAGTAGTCTATGATTTAGTGGTTAGAGTCCTATTGTTGTGTTGGTTATATTAGTTGCTTGTTGCATGATCTCATGTTGGTTCTATTAGTCCCTATTGATTAATATATTTCAAATCATTTTCAAGGACAAATAACGCATGCCCGTGCTAAACAAATTAACCAACGTGAATTTGCTCTTGAGTAAAAATAATATTTACTATGAGAATCAATTGTTACCTCATGCCCCTAAATTAATTGTTCTTAGGTATAAATCTATTGGAGAGCATCACCAAGCTAACAACCATGCAACAAATGCCAATGATGCCATTTCAGTTTCTAGTGATCTGTTGGGAGAAAAGTGTGCATAGGAGATGAACCAGAGCTCTCATAAGATTATCAATGGATCAAGCCTCATCCCTTAATTAAATACGAACACTGAGTTATCAATCAAATAAAGTGAGGACTAGAAACTTCTGCAATAAAGTGACAGCCAGCCAAATAAATGGACGAGTTGAAATTGAAGGACATGCCCAAGAAAATTCCGTGTATCGGAAGTTCCGATAGGAAGTATAGGAAGTTTCGATTATTTTCTGGTCTCGATACAGAGAGCAAATGTTGCTTTGAAAGTTCCGATATGGTATCAAAAGCTCCGACGAGCTAGAAGTTCCGATTCGGAATCGAGGAATTTTTGTACTGATCGGAAGTTCCGAGGTGGGCGATAATAGATTGGATCTATTGCGTGTCATACTGTAACAGGAGACCTAAAGTACCTTGTCAGAAGTTCCAGTGTAGGATCAAAAGTTCCAACATGGGCAAACAGATTGGATCTGTTATAGTTTTTAGGGTTTTGAGATGAGCACGACCGAAGGGCTCTTAGCCCTTATATAAGGAGAGGAGGAGGACGTCTTGGGGCAAGCAATAAATCTGGATTAGACCTAGCCACCCAAGAGTTCTCTCCTTCCCTTCTTGATCTCAAACGTTGAGGTCAAGGATCCCCGTCTCTTAGGTGTGGTGCTAGCACGCTGCCATGGGAGGTACTCCATCTCTATACGTGTAGATTCCATGGAGGCGTTGCTCCAATAGCGACGCTTGTGGACATCTACATGCGAATGACTACGTCGTCTTCATCAATCAGATTAGTGAAGGACGGCAAGGATGAAGCAAGGAGAGGCTTAACGCGCCGCTCCTGTAACAGCCCCAAAATTAAAAGGGAATAAAATAAAGGAAAAATAAAATTAAATGAATTACTGAATTTTGTTATTTATGAAAATTCTAAAAGAGCCTTATTAAAGCCAAACAGAGACAAATATTCAAAATTTGGACTTGAAAATTTTATGGGATAAACTAGAGGCCAAGAAATATTTTTGAGAATTTTTACAAAATTTTAGCAACAGTGCTTCAAGCCTTAATCAAATAAGTAATATTCTGGAATTATTTTAATTGGAAAATGAATTTTAAATCTTAATGGGCCGAAACCCTGAATTCCCCTCCAAAAGCCTTTCGGCCCAGCCCAACGCATCCTCTCTCACTGACAGGCGGGGCCAGCCTGTCGGCGCCGACCCCCTCTCTCTTCTCTCCCGCGCCTCAGCCGGCCCCACCTGGCAGCCACCAGCGCTCCCTCCCTCTCACTCCCGCTGGGTCCACGCGACAGCCAACGCCCGCTCACTGCCATGCCGGTCCCGCTCGTCAGCCCCTTCTCCTTCGCTCGTGGCCACTGACAGGTGGGGGCCACCTGTCAGGATCATCTTCTTCGATGGAAGGGGGCGATCCCCTTCCATGCCGGCGCAACCTTGGAATCCCATCGGATCCCCTCCGATCTCCTGCCATTCCTCGCCGTCGGTGACCCCTATAAATGCCCTCGACCTCACCGCTTCTCGCCCGCGCTTCCAGAGCCTAAACCCTCACGCTCCAGGGCCTTGCCACCAGTTTTCTCTCCCTCCCCTCTGCTCGAACTCCGGCCGTCGATCACCGGCGCTCCGGGCCACCATCACCTCCGCCGGGACCATCGACGCGCCCTCGGCCTCGGCATCGCCTCCGCTGGGCCGGATAACCGCCGGATCTCGCTGCCGCCGTCGATCCCGAAAAGAACCGCCGCCCTCTCCTCGACGCCGGCCACCGCCACGACTCCATCGTCATCGCCACCGGTATGCCGAGAACCCCCTCATGCCCCTCTGTCCATTTTCACCATCGCCTAGGGCCTTAGGCCTCGCCGTCGCCGGTAATTGCTCGCCGTTGCTTCACCGGAGCTGGAGAAGAAGGGTATCCAGCCCCCTTCTGTGCGTGTCGTGCCGGATGGGATGACAGCCGTCCGATCTGATCTGGACGCTTGGCATTAATTCATTTCGACGGATTAATCTGGGACGTCCAAATCTGACGAAGGGGTATCCGTGAATCCTAGCCGTCGGATTTCATTTAAATCCCCGCGCGCACTGTGGCCGTTGGATCTTGATCCAACCGCTGCCACGTACCCGGCTCACGCGCGCAGTCGTTGGTTCACGGTGAACCCAGTTCACCGTGGACCAGAGACTGATTCCTGTTTAAAATAAATTCCAGAAAATTAGTTTAAACTTTAAAAATTCATATCTTGCTCAATTTAACTCCAAAATTCACCATTTTGATTCTGGAAAATTTGTATTTTCATCCTATACACTTTTATGCACTAAAAACAATATGTTTATTTGTCACACAATAATCTTATTAAATAATAAAGAAAAATCCCCTTTAGGAATTAATTAATATCTCAATAAAATAATTCAGATAAACCCTTAACAATTTATAAAATAATATCAGAAGATATAATGGCTCTATTTCACTGTGGTTAATACAATAAAAATGGAATAACCATTTTTTCCATGACATTTTATTAAAGTACATTTCTAAGTCCCCTTTAGGACTTAAATCATATTACATTTAAATAATCCAGAAAAAAAATCCTTAAAAATATATATATTAATTTCTGGGGACACAATGACTCCCTTACACTGTTTATAAGCTAATAAAAATATAATGATTCATTTTGCCCTTTCATTTTAAATAAACATTTCCAAGCCCCTTTAAAATAAATGATTAAATAAAAATGCAACCCTTTACAAAATATCATGAATACTTATACAATAAATTCAGAAGACTTAATGAGGCTGTCCCACTATTTTAATGCAACAAAAATAACATGATTCACTTTGCCCACTTTAATCTAGAAATTAATATTGCAAAAGCCCTTATATGATAATTAAGTAATTTATATAATAGAAGTTAAACACTTTATAAAAATGTCATGACAACTTATATAATAACTTCAGAAAACCTAACAACTTGAGTTCACTATTTTTAATAAAAATAGAATATTCATTTTGCCCACTTTGTTCTATTAAATCACATTACAAAAACCCTTTTAGGATTTAATTAATTCATGTAGTAAATGTCCATACTTTAGGAAATTATCTTAAAGCTATATAACCACCTCAGAAGACTTAATAATTTAAAGTCACTATTTTTGATACCACAAAAACATCAAGGCTAAATTATACCTTTTTATGTTCACCTCTAAAAAGGGGAAATAAAAACCCCTAGGAAAAATAAATTACATCAAGTCATAAATTCAGAAATCTCATTAGGAATCAACCTTAAATATTTAAGTGACCATTCCCTAGAATTTAAGACTCTATCTCCCTTACTTAAATCCAACAACAACTTGTATGCTTGTATGCTTGGTTTTGGATTGTTTATTGAATGTTGTGTTTACTTTTCCGTATCGAGAAGACTACGACGTCGTCGAAGATACGGAGTTCTATCCCGAGGTCCCTCCTTCACCATTCACGGATCAAGGCAAGTCATCGACCACCTCTGTGGAAACAGTTGATCATATTGAGCCCATGTTTTAATAAACTATCGCTATAACTCATAGGTTAATATTGCATTAGTCAAATATCAAGCCTTACACTTATAATTATTAGATCCCTGTCCTTGTGTGCAAACCCGAGCCATGCTTATTGAGACATAACTCCTTGTCACTCTACTATAAAATATTAGCTAGTGCCCAATGTACCGGCACAACTGCTATAGGATATAAAGAATGAGTCGTAGTTAGATGGATTCTGGTATATGAAATACCTCGTTATTCTTGTCTCTGGACTCTGTTGGAGTAGGCTATGTTATAAGTATGGTGGGTTCCGGGTGCAAGCTCGGAAACTGGTTGGTCGCACCCGGGGCACTATAAGGACCGGTCTGCGGGATCTGTTGCAAAGCACTTCCGTACCAACCACAAGTCTAATGGGTAAGTCCTAACTGGAAGTGTGGAACACTCCGTCTCTCGGCACCATAGTGGAGGGGGCAAGGGGCTAGCCTGCGGGCGACTTGTACCAAAGGAGGCTCAAGGGGGGGTATGGTGGGGCATCGACGCGTCGGGACACCATATGAAACCTATAAGAGGGTGCTGTTGAGTCGGAGAGGACCATACGGAAGGTTTTGGCACGAGTTCCCGTGAAATGGGTCATCTCGTTACACTTCGGTGTAAGTGATGAGTGCGTGCCTTGTGGGTACAGTGGTACATCTCTGATCAGAGTAATTTAATCTTTTCGAAAAGCCGAGCCCACGGTCAAGGGCGGGTTGTGTGACTACTCGCAGTTAGTTTACAATTGGTTGACTGTTTGAGTTATTCATGGCATGTAAGGACTGTTGTGCGAGGAGGTGAAACGTACTCCTCGAGTTAGAAGATGATGATGCATACACATGTTTACTTTTCAGTACTAATAAATTGATCACACTTAATGCTTTACAAATATGCTGCTTCCGCAAAACTAGCCAATTTCTCCCTTGTTATTTACCTTGCATTATAATTGCATTCGGTGGCTTGCTGAGTACATCTGTACTCACCCCGTTGACTTACAACATCAGAGCCCATCTACTACGAGGAGGATGAAGGTCTGGAGTAGCGACCCAGTCAAGGCGAGACTGGAAGGAGGCGTTCATCTAGGACCCTTATTTTATTAGTTTCTCTTCATCTTTATTCACTTTTGTACTAATACGGTCTACGAACCGTGAATGATTTGCTCGTATTGTACGTGGTCGCATGATGAACGTCTTGATTTATTGATTTTCTATGGAATTTCAATAAAGTCCTGATTTATTAAATCGGGGCGCGACAGCTCCAACATCTTATTCTGCTGCACCTAGTGCGTTGTGTGCTAGAAGGTATCGATCTATGATCTCACACGTGCATGAGACTTGGGTCTAGGGCGTAAAATTTTGAATTTACCGGCTAGCGTAGATCCCCTATTCCCCAACAGAAACTGCTGCCAACTAATTTATTATATTTATTGTGTTGTTTCAGTAGGGAGTTATGCACCATAACTAGAATTTTAATCTATTGTAAAACTGCCAGCCCTCTCTCCTATATATAGGAGTATTATACTCTATGAGGGGGACAAAATTTTTAGATTGAAACAACTATGCTTTATGCATGTTCTTGAGTGTTCTAGCTACCAACTAAATCATCTCTAAGAATTGTGTATTCCTTCCCGTTGTTCTTGCAAACTTTTTGTAATTGCAGCGAGGATTGTATTCCACTTGACTTGGTTGAGTGGACAACGTGAGGTTGGGCGAACTCCGTGGTGCAGGTTGTTGCACATGCAACGGTTGGTTGTACATGACTCGTCAGGTTTCACAAGTATCTTTGATTCTACATCATGAAGGTTAGGCGCATCCTTGTATCACAATAGTTGGTCTGGAAATTGTTCTAAAAGAAGGAGATAACTAGAGAATGTCCTTCCAGTAGCAAGAGCCTTTCCTTGGTGCCAACTGACAAATAAGGTGAAATGCCATGGCTAGAGTAGAGAGACTAGATCAATTTAACACAAGGGATATCTTGATTGTTGTAGAATTTATGGAGGTGTTTAAGGAGGCGAGCGTAGTTCTCAGGTTAATAACCCCAGTACCTCCCTTGAGCTTTGGTTTGAAGATAACCTTCTAGGCAACAAGAGGGGTGGCTCTAAAGCTAGAGTTAGAACTCTTCAAAAGATAGTGTTTACATGCCCAATCAATATAGTTGATCACTTTGATTAGAAGCTTGAACATACACATGGTGTAGGTTGGAAGAGAAGACATGGCTGAATTTACTAGGTAAAGTTTTACTACCGTCGAGAGCCAAAATGAGGTGGCAGAAAGTCGGTGCTCAGTTTTGGCCATAAGGAGGCAAAGTCTTTGAATATTGACCACACCGTTCTCAAAGTAAGCCTAAGATGTGGAAAGAGAAGTGTTCCTAACTTATAACTAAAGGTTGATAAAAGAAGGTTGGTTTCATGGGCATCCAAGTTTACCGAAATAAGACTAGACGTATTAATGTGACTTTAGTCTAGTGGATTGAGACAAAGCTTCCATGATTCCTTTTAAGCAGAAAAGATCCTTTTGAGAGTCTTAGAGGAATATAATTGTGTCATCAACATATTGGATAATAGGGAAGTCTTTGGAGAGGCGATGACAAGTTGGTGCAGAAATTACACCAAGATTTGCTACTTTGTTGATGATATGATAGAGATATTGACTATAATGACAAAGAGGAGGGGGAGAGATGATCCCCTTAGCAAAATCCACATTTGCAGTCAAAAAACTTTCCGAAGATGACATTAATTATGATTGAAGATATTAAAATAGCATGTACCTAAGAAATCCATTTTCGGCAAACCCCAAGTGACTAAGCATGTGGTAAATAGTAGAATGTTCAATAGTTTCAAATGCTTTTTTGAATTCCAGTTTAAGGATAATAGTGCCTTGCTTGGTGTGGTGGCATTGAGATGTGAACTCTAAGGTTCAGTCCAAGCAGTCTTGAATGGTGTGCCCTTTTATGAAACCATAATGATTGTTGTGTATGGTCGAGGCAATTACTGTGTGTAAATGATTAGCAATAATTTTTGAGAGAATTTTAATACTATTGTTAACAAGAGATATTGTCTTGAAATCATTGACACTAGAGGGGTTATCGCCTTTTAGGATAAGAGATATTGTCTTGAAATCATTGAAATCATTGCTTTAGGGATTTTGGTATCGATGCGAGCCATGCATGGGACGTGATTAGAGACAGTATTGGTGAGAGCTTTGAAACTTGTGTTAGGGTAGCTAGATACCATTTGACTATAGTGAGATAGCAAACAAGTTGTACTAGTAGAGATTGTTGATAGCAAAAAATGGCATTAATGGTTAAGATTGTCAAAATATCAATTTTGGTAATTTGGGCCAAAAATACACATGTCCTGGACTGGGCCGAAGCTCTACAGGGCCGAAGGCCCATTGAGCTGTGGGCTTCGGAAGCTTCCAGCGAGCCTGCTCTATTCGTCCTGAAGGCCTTCAGAGGCCCACCTCGCCGAAACTTCGGCCCGAAGAGCAGGCTTCGGCGGCCCTGGCCGAAGGCCCACTTCAGGTAGGAAATCAGAGATAGAGTTGAGTCCGATTCTGGTTAAGTTTGTATCCCTACATGAGATTAGGCCGAATCCTATCAGATTAGGCTTAGAGATTAGAAGTCTAGCCCCTATAAATATAGGGGTGAGGGCGGTTCATTAACTCCCCCAACACAAATCAACACAAAGCCATAGCTTTGAACCATACCTTTACTTTTCTGCAATCTTCGTTGGTTTGCCCTGAAGCCCTCCGATGGCCACTTCGGAATAGTGATAATCCTTATTACTTCGCTTGTGAAGTATCCGTTAATCTACGTAATAGATTGCTATTGCCTTGTTATTTCTCTTGTGAAGTATCCGCTAATTTGCGTAATAGATAGCTACCTTCGCCCCTAGTGCAACACTTAGTAGAATTTGGTCCCTAGGCTGAATTGACACTTGATATCTGTTCTATTGCAGGTTTCATCGTTTGGAGCCACTTCGTCGGAGGTGTCCGGAGCCAAGAGATTGGTTTCGGAGGTTGCCAGAACACCCCTCGGCGAGATTACTGCTTTGACTACCCATGCTAGACCGTCACGCTATTGTCGGTTTGATCGAGTCTTGCACACCAGCACGCTTTGCAACAGGCTTCGTCACGACAGGCTTTGCCACGCTCGTACCCCGCGTCAGACGAAGTCACGCCCACGCATTTCATCGGAGTTATTTTATCGTGTCAGAGACTTTGCACCGAACCCCGCTGTTCGGAGGTGATTGTCACGTCAAGATCTGTTTAGAGCCAGTCTTCGACCAGATCATGTCAAGGCACCCTTCGGCGGGAACCTTCGCATCAGATGCCGAAGGTACCCTTCGGTGATACCATTCGCACTGTACGCTTCGGATCAGTCAGGCTCCGCTCGGCTTGCTGATTAATTCTATTTAATACATCTCTTTTCGGCTAATTGGATTATTTCTATGTGATCTAATTACCTGGCGACTCCACCCCCTTACCACGGTTAAGGGTAGTCAGAACGCGACGTCGGTGTTGTGTTACACTTAGGCTTGTCCCTAAGTATCCGCACACTTTTGGATCATCGAACTGACCCAAGTGTGGGGGCACGTTTTTGTGTAAACACAATTTTTGGCGACTCCGCTGGGGAAGGCTATGACAACATGACAAGTACATCTACATCAGCCGCTGGTACGTCTACGACGACCACTACGTCTACATCGCCGATGGATCCCATGGGAGGCATGGATATCGACAACCGCAACATCCTGACGCCTACCCTTGAGGATATTCCCGCAGAAGACCGAGCAGAGATCGAGGCAAAGATAAAGGCACTCCAAGACCTCATGCTTGGCAGCTACATCAAGACACGTGCAGGCTTCATCAAGCGCGACGTCAATGTCACCGACCTCGCTCGAATCCAGGCTAACCAATTGACACTACCTATTCATCTTGTTTAAAAACTAGAACTAACTAATAGAAATCAGAGGTGCAAAAGTTTTTTGGAAGGAAGCAGCCGCCTCAACCTGGGCGTCCACTACCTGCATGTTAATATAGGATGACAAAATACGCCTAAAGAATTACACGGCGCAACAACTAGATGATCTCAGCCAGATATAGCTCAACAACTACTCAACACAGACTTATCTTTAGCTAACTATCATTGGCTATCTTCGGCATGAATCAATGCAAGGTTGTTGCAATGATTACAAGAAATATTTTTCTAACAGCCCCTCTCAATCACAACCGTGCAAGGTTGAGATTGTACTTGAATATCTCTTGCTGTCATATAGGAAGTGCCTTGGTAAATCCATCACCAATTTGATCTCTTGAAGGAACAAAATCAATTTCTAGTAATTTTCTTGAAACTCGTTCCCTAACGAAATGATAGTCCACTTCAATATGTTTAGTATGAGCATGAAAAATAGGATTAGTAGACAAATACTTAGCTCCAATGTTATCACACCATAGTTTTGTTGTTTGTGGAGATTTAATGCCTAACTCTGCCAAAAGTGTTTGAATCCACATATGTTTTGTTGTTGCATTAGCTACAGCTTTGTATTCAGCTTATGTACTTGACCTTGACACATTTGGATGCTTACGTGCACTCCATGATACTAAATTAGAACCTAAGAATACAACAAAGCCCATATAGATCTTCTATCATAAAGATAACCAGCCCAGTCTGCGTTTGAAAAACCACTGACCAGAAGAGAAATAGTTTTACATATCTTTAATCCAACATGGATAGATTTCTTAAGGTACCTCAAGATTCTCTTGACATCTACCCAATGTTCCACAGTAGGACTATGCAAAAACTGACATACCTTGTTAACTGAAAATGCAAGATCAGACCCAGTGATAGTCAAGTACTAAAGTGCACCAACTATGCTTCTATATTGTGTTGCATCAATTTGTCTTAACAGAGTCCCTTCTGAGGCCGAAAGTTTTTCATTTATTGCTAGGGGTGTGGTTACTGCCTTACAATTGGTCATTCCCACCCTCTTTAGTAGATCATATTCATATTTTCTTGCGTCAAGATTAGGCCATCTTTTATTCGATTCACTTCTATTCCCAAAAAGAAACTGAGTTCTCCTAAATCCTTGAGAGAAAATTCTTGGCCAAGTTGTTGTAGTAAGACTCGTGTGGCATCATGTGTAGAGCTTGCAACAATTATATCATCCACATATATCAATACGAATATAACAACACCTCCTTTATTTAAAAATAACAAAGATGTATATGCTTTTGAAGAATTAAACCCAAGACTCTGCAACTTGACACTCAATCGATAATACCATGCCCTTGGTGCTTGTTTTAAACCATACAAAGCCTTATCCAATTTACACACGTAATTGAGCTTGGTTTTATCTTCATGACCTAGGGGTTGTTTCATATATACCTCTTCTTCTAGGAAACCATGTAAAAAGGCATTCTGAACATCAAGTTGACGAAGACTCCATCCTATAGACACTGCTATAGAGAGCACTATCCTAATGGTAGTTGATTTAAAAACTGGACTAAAAGTATCTTCATAGTCTATATCGTATCTTTGTTTAAAACCTTTTGCAACTAACCTAGACTTGTATGTGTCTAGACTTCCATATGCTTTGCATTTGATCTTATAGACCCATTTACAGACTATTATATTTCTACCCTTTTGAGGTGGAACTAAGTGCCATGTTTTATTTTTCATCAATGCATCATATTCAACATCCATTGTAGGCTTCCAATTTTTATCCCCTAATGCTTCCTCTAGTCATTGAGGTTCACTAGATGAAACAAAACAACCATAACGAATAGTACCTGTTGATAGCAAAAAATGGCATTAATGGTTAAAGTTGTCAAAATGTTAGTTTTGGTAATTTAGCCAAAAATATGCTAAGTCCTGGCACAGGACGGTCCGACCGACCATATACCGTCGGTCAGACCATCCCCACTTCGGTCAGACTAGCCATAGGTCCAATCAGACCGACCTACTCTGTATTCGATTCAGATTAGCTGATTCTGGAACTATTTTATCTCTAATTAATTATTGATGACTTGGAACCCGTGTCTAAGTCCATTTAGAGCCCAGGCACTCATGACCAACCTCTATAAATAGAGGCAAGGCCGATTCAAGGAGACCCTCCAAAAACCCTAATAGATGCAATCTATTATCTACCTTGAATCACATTTACATTCAATTTACTTTCCTTGCCCTAGGATTAGCCAAGTAGCATCCATCTTTTCTGGTTTGCGTTGTAAACCACCCATCCGCCACATCATAATCATGGTAAGTCCTTGTCGATTCTCTCGTGAATCGTCCGTTTCATCCGCGTAACGGATTTCTATCGTTTTATCGGTTTTTTACCGATAATTCGTTCTCTTGGCCGAATTGCCTCTGGTTTTTTGGAGTTCTTGCGGTGTTTCCACCTCATCTTTTTCGCCAAGAACTTTGGTTGCAAGTTATCCACGGCAAGACGGTCGCCAGAGACTCCGGGCATTCTGATATGGCATTGTTGGTCTGACCTACATTGCCTGGTTGGTCTAACCAGCGTGTGCCAGATTCATCATTAGGCGTGCCGGCAACGTGAGGCGACAACTCTCCGTCCCTTTGGTCGGAATGATGTTGTATGGTCGGTCTGAACGGCGAGTGCCAGATCCGTCATCCCCGTGCCGGCAAGTGCGAATTGGCCGTCGTCAGCCTGTTCGGTCTGACCGATGGTGGGTGTTCGGTCTGACCGGGCCATGCCAGCACTCGACGGTCTGACCGGCCCTGCTAGGCTGGTTTAAATCGGCTGCTTGGTGATTTTATTTAATTAATTTTTCCAACACTTCGTTTAATTGAACATTATTTCTAAATACTTGTTTGATTGCCTAGTGACTCCGTTATTTCCTTACCATTGTTTAAGGATCATCAGAATGCGACGTCGGCATTGTGTTACGCTTAGGGGTTTACTCCTGAGTATCCGCACGCTTTTGGATCGGCGGATCAGTGTCAGTGCATTTGGCGTATTTTCGTGGCAATAGTTCCATCATTATATACCTTTGGTTTTCAAACACCAGCTTGAAGTCTGGTGTTAGGCCATTGTGAAGTTGTTGTAGGGGGTTGATCAGCCGATGTAGAAAGAACGGGTAGTGTAGGTGGCTGCATAACAGCATGTAGCTCCGTAGCTATTGCATGCATGTGCAGTGCAGGTGGCTCCATGGAAGCTCCTACATGCTGCATGTGCGGCACATGTGGCATTGTGGGTGGCTGCACGACAGCATTCCACTCTGTAGTTGTAGCTCCCCGGTCGCAACAAGTGAGGAAGCGCCTGAACATGCATGAAAGCACAGAGAAAAGGGCCAATGGACCTCCTTCAAGAGGCTCCTCGTTCTTTGGTCCGACCAAAACAACGATCAATGTGTTGCTGGTGAAGCGAAGATTCAGGAATTTGTTGTCCAAACTCATTGTGCCTTGTGGTGATGCTAGGTTCAGTGGTCTGGGTTCCAACAACTTGTGTAGGAGGATGTTCTGGCGCGGTATGAGCTGATGTCGATCCTGCTCTTGTCAGTGGAGCAGCATAGGTGTCCATACTAGGATCACTTGTGGTGTCTTGCGTATCTTGTAAAGTAGATATTTCTCCAGAAAAATTGTTAGCACTAGGAGCATTAGTATGTGGTGCAACTACAGAATCATCCCCAGAGATCACGGAATAGAAAGGAAATAGATCTGGAGGAAGAAACTAGACTTCGGATCTAAGTCTAGCACCGACATTGGGATGTAGGGTGCATTTGGAAGGGCTCCAGCTCTAGCTTCTTTGTCCGATGGAGCTGGAGCCAAACTAAACATTTTCCTGAGGAGTGGATCCCACTGAGAGGACTCTAGAAAATTGAACTAGAGTGGTGGAGTAGGGTCTAACCAGCTTCAAGTGTTCCACTACAGCTTCAATATGGATTTCAGGATCCGGAGCTCTAACAAATAGGCACGTAGTTTAGAAAAAGGAAACACTCCTTCATCAAATATGGCATCTCGAGATGTAGAAAGAACGGGTAGTGTAGGTGGCTGCATAACAGCATGTAGCTCCGTAGCTATTGGATGCATGTGCAGTGCAGGTGGCTCCATGGAAGCTCCTACATGCTGCATGTGCGGCACATGTGGCATTGTGGGTGGCTGCACGACAGCATTCCACTCTGTAGTTGTAGCTCCCCGGTCGCAACAAGTGAGGAAGCGCCTGAACATGCATGAAAGCACAGAGAAAAGGGCCAATGGACCTCCTTCAAGAGGCTCCTCGTTCTTTGGTCCGACCGAAACAACGATCAATGTGTTGCTGGTGAAGCGAAGATTCAGGAATTTGTTGTCCAAACTCATTGTGCCTTGTGGTGATGCTAGGTTCAGTGGTCTGGGTTCCAACAACTTGTGTAGGAGGATGTTCTGGCGCGGTATGAGCTGATGTCGATCCTGCTCTTGTCAGTGGAGCAGCATAGGTGTCCATACCAGGATCACTTGTGGTGTCTTGCGTATCTTGTAAAGTAGATATTTCTCCAGAAAAATTGTTAGCACTAGGAGCATTAGTATGTGGTGCAACTACATAATCATCCCCAGAGATCACGGAATAGAAAGGAAATAGATCTGGAGGAAGAAACTAGACTTCGGATCTAAGTCTAGCACCGACATTGGGATGTAGGGTGCATTTGGAAGGGCTCCAGCTCTAGCTTCTTTGTCCGATGGAGCTGGAGCCAAACTAAACATTTTCCTGAGGAGTGGATCCCACTGAGAGGACTCTAGAAAATTGAACTAGAGTGGTGGAGTAGGGTCTAACCAGCTTCAAGTGTTCCACTACAGCTTCAATATGGATTTCAGGATCCGGAGCTCTAACAAATAGGCACGTAGTTTAGAAAAAGGAAACACTCCTTCATCAAATATGGCATCTCGAGATATATATAAATGTGACTAGTGGTCACATCCAGACACTTGAACCCCTTATGCAGATTACTATAACCAAGAAAAACACACTCTTTGGAGCAAAATTGAAGCTTGCACTGATTATACGATCTTAGATTTGGCTAACATGCACAGCCGAATATTCGAAAAGAAGAGTAATAGGGGTTGACTTTGAAAAGACGCTTTAGAGGTGTGATATAAGAGATGACTTTTCGAGGGATACAGTTTATGAGAAAGGTGGCAACGAGAAAAGTTTCATCCCAAAATTTGAGAGGCATACATGCTTGAGAGATAGCCCTACTTCTACTATGTGTCTATGTTTGCGCTTAGCAGCTCCATTTTGCTGATGTGCATGAGAACAAGACACATGATTGAGATATGCCTATCTTTGTGAAGGAATGGAGTTTTTCATACTCACCACCCCCGTCAGTCTACATAGTAATAATTTTCCGATCAAATAGGCGTTCAATGAGTGTCTGGAATTCATGAAATTTGTGGAAAACTTCAGACTTGTGTTTTAGGAGATAAATCCAAATGAATTTACTTAAATCATCAATAAAACTCACATAGTACTTATATCTGCCAACATACTCAGGTGCAAATCCCCATACATCTGAATAAACAAGTTCTAAAGGATGACTTGAAATGCTAGAAGACTTTGGATATGGTAATTGATGACTCTTTGCTTGTTGACAAGCATCACATATAGATTCCTTATTTGACTCAACATGACAAGGAAGATTAAATTTATTAATGACCTTTTGAACTATGGGGGTGTAGGGTGACCAAGACGACTATGCCACCTGTCAAAAGATGTTTTACTAATTCCAAAAGCTTGCTTTGTGGACACTCTTGGCAGAGGATATAACCCCTTGTGACATCTTCCTTTAAGAAGTGTGCTCCTTGTGGCTCGGTCCTTAATCAAGAAGAAAATTGAGTGAAATTCAAGAAAGACATCATTATCTATGGTAAGGCGATGAACAGAAACAAGATTCTTTGGGGCTTGTGAAACGTGCATGACATGATTTAGTTCAAGATTTTGATTATGAGTATGAATAGTAGTTTTACCAACATGACTAATGTCCATACATGTTCCATTGGTTGTATGAATTTGCTCACCACCATGATACTTCTCTCTAAAGGACAATTTCTCTAATTCTCATGTGATGTGGTCGGTGGTTCCTATATCCGTGTACCAGCATGTGTCCACCGTATAGGAGTTGGTGGCTGCCGTAGCAACATGCCTGATATCAGAAACAAAATTTTCATCGTACCTGTGCCAACACTTATCTGCAGTGTGCCCAGCCTTGAAAGAGGCTTGGCATGTTGGACGATCTAAAGAGCCACCATTGTTGTTGTTTCTGTGTGGACCTTGATTTGCTTGATGTGGATTGAAGCCGCTATTGTTCCCACGACCACCATGATGTGCAGAAGGATTTGCACTCCTCCCACCGTGGTTTCCATGCCCAAACCATCCATGACCACCGTGCCCACGTCGGTTCACGATGTTGGCAGAGGACCTAGACATGTTTCCTAAGGGTAATCTGGTAAAGAAAAGGAATACAGGAAGTGGAGATACTGACTTGAATCCCAATGTGAATGTCACTGTCTCTGAAAACTTGAAATTGGTTGAAAGCAATATAGCTATCTTTGAAGAAATACATGCTTCTGAAAATCAGAATTTAGGTGATGAGGAATTAGCTGAAAAATTACAATTAGATGAGCTGCTTTACCAGGATGAAAGGGGTGATGGTGAACTGAGTAAAAAGTCAGATGTTGATGACACTGTTCAGAATACATATACTACAGAGACTGAGCTGAACCAAATTATTTCTGAGGAACAAGAAGGTGTGGAACATAATTCTGAAGGGGGGAAGATTCAGATCACTGACTCTGAAGAGTACATTGATTCCCAAGAATCTATTGATTTTGCAACTCGGGTGGGAATTGTCATTCTGGTTAAGGAGACTGAATAAGAAGAGGAGGATAGGAGGAGATGTACCAGGCTTAAGACAAAGGAGGACAAAACAGCTCTGGAGCTTGCAACTTCTAGGAAGGAGGCTCAAAATGCTTTTCTTGGAAAAGGTACTGACACAAACTCTTTTGTTGATGATGATAATGCTTCTTTGTTTGAAATGGCTAGTGTGTTAGGAGTGTCTCTAGGTTGTTCCATTAATCAAGTTGAGTGTAATCTTGAACTGATCAAAGATTTGGAACAAGCTAGACTCACTCTATTCTTGGCTGCCCAAAATGATAATAGGGATTCGGTAGGTGTTGAGAATGAAAGTGTTTAAACTGATAATATTATTGGTGACTTAATGGAAGAGGTGGATCCTTTTGGATTAGGTCTCAATTTGGAAAATACAGACAATTGGGGCTTTTTATGAAGGAGATCAAAATATTGGTAACCTTAGTATGACTAAGGTTAAACCAGTAAAAGTAAATTTGAGGAAAAAAATAAAAAATATAAATGAAAGGACTCTTCTGGAATTCAAGAGGCTTTGGTAGTTGTGAGAAAGGAAAACATCTTTTTGATGTTATCAAGGGAAAAAATAGACTTTGTAGGCATCCAAGAAACTATGAAGGCTGATTTCTCTCAGAATTTTCTAAACTCCCTAAGTGCTAGGAAAAAAATTTCCTGGGTTTGGTCTCCTGCTCAAGGGAGATCAGGGGGATTCTGGTGGAGGTTAATGAGGACACAATGGAAAAGAAAGATGTGGAGATGGGACATCATTTTGTTCAAATTCAGATAGTTAATAAAATGGATAAGCTCACTTGGAATCTGGTGGTCATCTATGGGGCTGCTTAGATAGATCATAAAGAAGGTTTTTTGGTTGAATTTGCTCAATTGTGTAAAAATGCAAAGGCCCTTCTGTTTTTGGTGGGGATTTTAACATGTTAAGAAAGGAATCGGAGAAAAATAAAGTCGGTGGTTAAACTAAATGGAGTTTCTTGTTTAATGCAATAATTGAAATGAATAATCTAAGAGAGTTAAAAATGAATGGTAGATTGTACACTTGGAGCAATAATCATAGTGATCCAACTTTTGAGAAGTTGGACAAGATCCTGATAACTATGGATTGGGAAGAAATGTTCCCTCTGGCTAAAGTTGTCCCTTTAGAAAGGGTGCTATCAGATCATTTACCTATCATGATTGATTTTGGTGGAATAATTAGAAAGAATGCAAATTTTAAATTTGAAAATAGTTGGTTATGGAGGACTGATCTGAAAGAGATAGTGAATGAAGTTTGGCAATTTGTGAGATTTCATGGGAGCTGGGTGGATAAATGGAAGAAAAAGATGATGTATCTGAGGAAAAAATTAAAGGGTTGGAATATGAACTAGGAAGGTTTATATAAAAAAACCAAGGCTGAAATCATGAAAAAATTGGATGATATTGATAAGAAATGTGAGACATCTGGTATGCATTGGAATGATAGAAAGGAAAGAAGAGAGCTTGAAATTCAATTAAAAAACTTGATGAAAGAGGAACAAATCAAATGGGTTCAAAGGAGCAAAACTAGGGACTTACTGGAAGGGAATGGTAATACAAAGTACTTTCATGCTAAAGCAAATGGTAGACGAAGGAAAAATCATATCTCTTTCTTGAGAGAAAATGATAATATCATTAGTGATCAAAATGAAATGCTCTCCCATGTAACAGATTTCTATAAGAAACTTTTTGGGGAAGGAGAAAAAATGAATATCAAGCTAATGACCAGAGATATGACCCAGGTAAAGAATGAAGATAAGATTGCTCTCTTGGAGCCTTTCACTGAAAAGAAGTTAAACAAGCTATCTTTGGAATGGAAAGCAACAAGTCCCCAGGTTCTGATGGATTCCCTACAGAATTCTATAAGAACTATTGGGAAATTATTAAGGAAGATTTGCTGGGTATTATGGATGATTTCCATAAAGGCAAAGCTGATGTTGATAGATTGAATTTTGGGGTAATCACTCTGGTACCAAAAAGTGCTAATGCTGATCAGGTTAAAAATTCAGACCCATCTGTCTTCTCAATGTGAGTTTCAAAATTTTAACTAAAGTCATGATGCATAGATTGGAGAAAGTTATAGATGGCTTAATTACTAAGACTCAGACTGCTTTTATAAAGAATAGGTATATTGTGGATGGGGTTGTTATCTTGCATGAATTGTTAAATTCTCTACATGTTAAAAAGTATTCTGGAATCTTGTTCAAAGTTGATTTCAATAAGGCTTACGATAAGATCAAGTGGCCTTTTGTGTATCAAATGTTGGAGTCAAAAGGTTTTCCTTGTAAATAGACTGATTGGATCATGAGAGTTGTGATGGGTGGAAGTGTTAGTGTTAATATTAATGACCAAATAGGTACTTATTTTAAAACACATCAAGGATTGAGACAAGGAGATCCTCTCTCTCCACTTCTATTTGATTTAGCGACTGATGCTCTTTCTGTTTTGATGGAGAGGACTGTTGATAATGATATAATAATTGGTTTAGGGGATGAGGTCATGTAGAAAGGAATTTCTATTTTGCAGTATGCTAATGATACCATATTCCTTTTGAAGGATGATTTGATGAATGCCAAACATTTGAAATTCATTTTGTGTCTGTTTGAACAAATGTTTGGGATGAAAATTAATTTTGATAAAAGTGAAGTCTTTGGAGTTGGAATAGAGAATGAAAGGATGAAAAGGTACTATCAAATTTTGACATGTCAAATGGGTACTTTGCCCATGAAATATATGTGTCTTCCCATTAATAAAAAGAAAATCTCAAACAGTGATTGGAAAGCTTGTGAAAAATAAGATTGAAAGTAAACTAGGACGTTGGCAAGGTAAATTACTGGATATTGGGGGGAGGTTGATTCTTCTAAATTCATGCTTGAGTAGTGTGCCTCTTTACATGTTATCTTTTTATAAACTCCCTAAGGGTGTTCGGAAAAAGATGGATTACTTTAGATCAAGATTACTGTGGCAGGAAGGGCAGGGTAGTAAAAAATATCATTTGGTGAAATGGCCTGTGATTTTCATACCAAAAGACTATGGAGGTATGGGGGTCTTAGATCTACAAACCATGAATATTGCCCTGATGGGAAAGTGGTTATGGAAAATTGAAACAGAGGATGGGCTCTAGCAGACTCTGCTGAAAAGGAAATATCTTGGTAATAAAACTTTATACCAGAGGAAAAAAAGAGTTGGTGATTCACAATTTTGGAGTGCACTTATGGATATCAAACCCTTGTATATGCAGTTTTGTGTGAAAAAAGTTGGGAATGGCAACAACACTTTATTCTGGGAGGAAAAATGGATTGATAGTAAGAAGCTAGCTGACCAATTTCCAGGTTTGTACAAAATCACGTTTTCGAGGTTTGTGACTGTGGCAGATACCCTGAATAGCAATTTGACAAATCTTAAATTTAGAAGAACTTTGGTTGGGGAAAGATTTCTGGAGTGGATGAGGCTAAAAAAGATTTGTCAAAAGGTTATCCTTAATGGAGAAACTGATACTGTGAAATGGACGTTGAATGAAAAAGAGGTGTTTGATGTAAAGTCCTTCTATACTGCACTAAAAATTCAGAATGTATCTAAGACGATGGTGATGTTTGGGACCTGAAGGTGCCACTGAAAATAAAGATCTTTTTGTGGCTTGCCAAGAGAAATAGAATTTTGACAAGGATGAATTTGATTAAAAGAGGTTGGAAAGGAAATCACAGTCATTGTCCTTTTGCAGCAAAGAAGAGACAGTGGACCATTTATTCTTTAATTGTGATGTGGCACACTTTATTTGGGCGCTTGTTAAAGTGTGTTTTAACATTGGCCCGTTCTGTGGTATGGTGCATCTGTGGCAAACTTGGTTTATAAAACTGAGAAAGAAAGATAAACTTTTAGTTGGGGTGGGGATTGTTGTAGTAATGTGGAGTATTTGGAAGTGCTGGAACAATGTGTTTTTCAGACAAAAAAGGTTCAATGAACCAACTGAGCTGGTGAATATAATTTGCTTTTGGATTGCCCACTGGTCCATTTTACATAAATCGAAGGAAATATCAGGAAGACTGGCATTGGGAGTTCGTTTACTCGAGCGGGTGGTAAAGGAGATTTGTGCTGAGCATGGATGGAGCTTTGCTAAGAACCTGATTTGTGGGTGATTTTGGTGCTGGTCTCCTGTTGCCCCTGTGTGTTGTGCTTCTCGGGTTTGTATTGCTACAAGAATGTTGTCGGTGGCTGAAAAACTTGATATGTAATAATTAGGTGTTCACAATGTTGTGTTATGTG
Source organism: Zizania palustris (assembly GCA_019279435.1). Classification (NCBI taxonomy): domain Eukaryota; kingdom Viridiplantae; phylum Streptophyta; class Magnoliopsida; order Poales; family Poaceae; genus Zizania; species Zizania palustris. The sequence continues at coordinate 37,865,556 of JAAALK010000079.1, read as the reverse complement.
GGTGTGGTATTTTTTTGTTTGTTCAAGTGAAACGACTTAAACGTTGTGGATGTTTTGTGAACTTATCTTCCATTTCTTTAATGGAAATGGGAAAGGGGTACCCCTTTCTACTTCAAAAAAAGACATGTTTCGCAGATCCATCCTAGTCTCAAAAGCAAGCATCTGAGAGTATAACTCACTTATTGAGATTGGATCGGACCGAGCAAGAACAACGGAGACCAACGAGTCGTAGTCATCATCTAGCCCAGTGAGGATGTACTCCACCAATTCATCATATTCGAGAGATCTTCATGCCGCGGCCATCTCATCTATGAGAGACTGCATCTTCCCGATATATTCAACCACCGTCATATTCCCTTTGTGAGCGTTGGGCAGGGTGAGGTGCGTGTTCACCGCGCGAGCCCTCGTCTGCGACATGAACATGGCCTCAATTGCACGCCATGCCTCTACCGCATTCTTGGAGACGGAGGCGAGGAGGAAGCCGAGGACCTGTCCGCAGCTAGTCAATCTTCATAGGCAGGGTTGGCAATCTTCACATCCTTGTCGCCGTCCTTGGGGGATGGAGTGATTTAGAATTATTTTAGTGATCCGAGTTGTTCAAGAACTAGCACGTGATTTCGCTTAGTTGCATGTTCCGTACATTTACCCATGTTCTTATTGGAATGCCCTGTGAATCAAATCCTCTGGCATATTTATAGTTCCCACGAGTCTTGTGATCGTCTCTGCATGCGTAGGTTACTGCAATTGAAGCATGGGGGTTTGTTTGATCAAGTACAGCTTCAGCCAACTGTTCTGTTCGTGCTAGCATCTAATTTATCTTGATAACCAGTTTGCCGTTTTTTCATGCAGCATGGACTGGCTGGTGGTTCCTGTACGAAGTCAGACATGTTTGTCGAACTGGTTGAAACTGAACTACATACCTGGTGAATGGTGATAAGGTTGTGTTTCTTGTTTTATGACTTAATAGTGCATTTGATGCACTGAGAGATGGTTTTTCTTGGTTACATTAGCTGAATTGATGCAATGATTGAATATTAGTTCAGTTTCGTACTGTCTGAACTCTGAAATCCTTCATCCTTCCCAGTGATCTGTAGTGCTTTTTAGAGATTTTGTAGTTCCAGTTTTTTTTTTGAAAAAAACATAACCGCAGTTACGTCCGGCTTTATTCGAAAGCCCAGGAAGGTAGCACAGAGTTTGAAGCTGGGGTTACCAGCGACCATACAAACCAAGAAACACCCTAGACAACCAAAACCATATAAGTCCGAGGCAGGCAACACGCCTAAGAACATAGCCACCAAGCTAGAACAAAACACTAGGCACCATCCGCCCGCACACAGGCATAACAAGCAAAAGTAGACCAGCAAGGACCACCACAAAGCTCAAACACATATCAGTAGCCAGCTATGAGAACAAGTTAACATAAGAACGGATCACAAGGCAGCACTCCCACTCCTCCTCGTGGCTTCCAGCACGACGCTAACAACAATTTTTCACCGAGTTGGCACGCTTATTTGCTGCCCTGAGCCCGCCAGCTCCTTCATTCTTCCCAACAGCAGTTCGTTTACCTTTAACACATCGTCCAATAGCCGTGCGGGCGCAAGTTTCGTCCACTGTGAAATATAGCCAACCATTTTATAAAGCAAGGTCAGCACATTAGCCGAAATAGTATTGTTGAAAACCCGATCATTGTGATTCAACCAAATAGCTCAAACCCCTTCAGCAATAATCCCCATACTAACACTCTTCCATTTATTGCTAGCACTACGCCCCAACACCTCAAAGATATGTCCCACCCGAGTTGGACTCCCATTCCACCCAAGATTGTCTCTAATAAAGCACCAAACAAACATTGACGGAGCGCACTCGAAGATGAGGTGATCCACCGTTTCCAGCCGGTTACAAAGTCCACAGTTAGGATCCCCCGGCCAATTTCTCCTCCTAAGTTGATCCCCTACCTAGATACGCCCCCTTAAAGTCAACCACAGGAAAATTTTCTCTTTCAAGGGAGCCACCCCGCGCCAAACAAAACGAAAGCACTCATCTTGAACCCCTCGAAAGGCAAGCCAACGATAAGTGGACTTGGTATTGAACCCCGACTTATTCAACGCCCAACTAACCTGATCATCATCTACCGTAATCTCAAGGTTACAGATCATATTTCTGAGACACAACCAGATATCATTCTCAGTAGAGGACAACGTCCTTCTAAACTGAATGTTCCAATTGTTCTGCCAGACCTCCTTCACAGTCAAGCAGGGGTAACAAGTGACCTCATACAGGTTATGAAATCTGACTTTAAGAGGGATATCAAGTAACCAACAGTCCTCCCAAAAACGAATTTTTTTTTCCATTGCCCAACCTGAACATACAGTGTTTCTGCACCCACTCCTTATTCTTCATGATGCTGGACCAAAAGAAAGATGACCTACCCATCCTCAGATTAAAAATACTCCCATGAACCCCATACTTTCTTCGGAGTAATTCATAACAAACTCCTTCTTTCCCATTAACTAAATAGAAAAGCCATTTGCTGAGAAGGGCTTTGTTCATGAGACGTGTATCAAGAAAACCCATACCCCCGAACTCCTTGGGAATACAAAGCTGCTCCCAGCTGACCATATGATATGTTTTCCTCTGATTAAGCCCAGCCCAAAAAAACCTACTCCTAATAGAATCAAACTGTTTATGAACGCTCTCGAGAAGGCTGAAGATCCCCATCGCATATAGTGGGATACTACTGAGGCAAGAATTAATAAGGATCGTTCTGCCCCCAAACGAAAGATGCCCACTTTTCCAGGTGGATAACCTCTTTTCAACTTTGGCAACAATGCTTCTGAAATCCGCTTGGTTTGGTTTGTTGCAGGACATCGGAAGCCCTAAATATGACATCGGAAGAGTTCATAAATAGCTATGGTGCATCAGGGTTAGAAAAATTGTTTGTGGGCCGGTTACCACTTGGGAGGCAGTTACCAGCAAATTTCAAATTTCAAGTTTAAATCAGTTCATGAAAACCGCCACGGTACCAGGCTTGGTAACCGCTGAAGCGGAATTCAGCGGTCTTAGATTGATAGCTATGGTACAAGACTCGGGTATCATAGCAAAGCTCGGTAACCAACCAGATAATTTTTCAGCAAAAATTGAAAACGGTAAAACATCAAAAAGTGTTTTCCGAGATAAATTAGAAACTTACAATGTCATAAATTTTATAAGTTCACAACTTATAGAAATTACAATACATTAAGGCTAACTAGCAATTCGAATATTTTTAATTTATAATTCATGTCTACTTTGGAGAGTAATTGTTGTCCTCAATTCGGTTGGCATACCATGGTGAGCAATCCACATCTTCATGTGAAGAAGAAAAGTTTGCATGTAAAGATTCTCCCTAAGGATGGCTAGTAGCATTCATTTCAACACAACCATACATGAAGAAGAATAAACATAAATTATTTTTGCATTTTATATTTTGTTCATTTTTATCTAATCATAACTTTGTGATATTTAAATATTTTTGAAAATAATTTCACCATAAATCATCTTAATTCACCTATTATTTTTAGAATGTTTTTCAATTTCAAATTCGAACTTTGAATCAAACCACAATTTGATTCCAACGGACCAGGATGGAACTTCCGGTAGCCGAGCGATTTGGTGAACTCTGGGTGCATCATGATCATGAGAAAGCACTTGTCTTGTCTGAAAATGGGGTTGACATCTTTCCCTGTGCTGATTGATGATGGTTTACCAGGTTCGTCCCTCTCAAGCATTCTGTTTTACAATGTCTCGTTGGTCTTGTTTGATCTCAGCAAGGCATAAGAATGAACCTGATGAATGTACAGTGGCATAAATTATGCTCGATTCTTCCAACAAAATCCACAAGACCGCAGCATCTTCGGGAGCAATTCGACTTCCCATGTTTAATGTTTTTCGCGACATCGCTCCAGGCCTAGCCGCGCCGCACCGCCGGCGCGCCATCACCACGTGCGGATTCTAGGCTGCACCGTGCTGCAGCCGCGACGAGGGAGTCCCGGTCGTGGCGTACGGCGGCGCCGGCGATGCGAGCGGCTCGCACGGGCTCTGCCGGGGCGTCGACCAGAGGCTCGCCGGACCGGCGCCGCCGCGAGGGGACAGGCTGACCTGCTCCAGCGCCCGGAACTGCAGCTCCGGCGGGTAGTCGCGGACGCAGCCGATCCGCGGCCCGGCGCCGGTGGTCCACCGGAACGACAACTGCTTCCCCAGCTGGTACGAGTTCATGGCCATCTTGGAGTTGAGCCGGTGCAGGATCTTCTCCTGCGGCACCACCACCACCTCCTCGCCCTCCTCGCTTCCCCGGAACAGGTTCTCCTTGCAGAAGTCCAGGCAGTCCCCGAACGCGCCGGCGCCTGGCTCGGCCGCGCCCTTGGCCAGCCGGTTCTTGTTCAGCGTCAGCCTCGGCGGCCGCTTGCGGTGCAGACGGTTGCCGGACGATGACCTCTTCATCACCGGCGTGCCTGCTGCCGTGGCTTTCTCACCGGTTGTGGAAGGCAACGCGGATGGCACAGCAGTCGCAGAAGTGCCATTGTCTTCGTCAGCGTGAGACGGTTGGGATCCTGTGTCTTCTTCCTGCTCGGGCTTCCCACCTCCGGTGAGGTCGAGCTGGCTGTGGCCACTCCTGATCCTGCTCCACTCGCTCTCCTCATCTTCTGATGGGCTCAACTGTAGCAAAATCGACAACCGAAGAAAATGTTCTTGGGTCAGTTCAAATACAAGGCTAAATTGACTATCTGATACATAACAACTCTTTTGTTGGCATGTACGAAATTAGTGTCCTATTTGGGGAAGCTTAAGATTCTGAAAAACAACTAGTGAATATCCATACAAGACAAGGTTCTCCAATATCTAGATACTAGTTCATTTTAGATTCTGTAACTATTGAGTTTCACAAATTGAAGCAATAATTCAGACTATTTGGAGGAGCTACAAATTTTAGAAGTAGCTACAGCTGCTAGAATCTCTCCCAAACAGAGCTAAAGTTTGCATGTCTCCTCACCTTCACATTACCAAGATCTATGTTTCTCTTCTTCAGATAGCTCATGAATTCCCGGAAGTTTGCCTCTGTGGGACGGTAGTGCCCGCTATGTGGCCAGACAGCCTGAGAAATGATGATAACTGAATCAGAAATATGTGTTTGGTGCTGTACTAAAAAAAATAGAACTACACAGATGGTAGCAATCTGAAATTTTTTCTTAACGTGCAGGAGAGCTGTGCATCATTATATTAAGAAGAAGAATTTCATGCACCTTCAAGATTCCATTATCTACAACTAGTCTCCCTGCAGCAGATGTTGCTCCACCAGCAAGGAAGCTGGAGTGCTGAAATGTGCCCTTGTTCTTCTGCAAGGGTGTGTATATTCCATTATCACATTTTCTAGAGTAAATTTTGGCAAACACTAGAAATTGTGGTAGCTCCTCAAGTACCGTAAAACCATGTATATATTTCACCAGTCACAGGTAATGTTTAACTGTAATGGTTCGTGTACTGATTAAGTAGTACTGACAAGTCACAAATGCCAATATTCCCTAACTGCTAATGCGCGGTGCCCGGATCATACCGCACCAATGTATAGAACCCTCGTTGTGCTCAACACGAATATCCATTTTGCATCCTTGGGGCCGTCAGATGTGTCGACTATCTTGCGGCTCAGGTTGTACAGAAGCTTCCTATCCTCAACTATTACCTCATAGAACTCCCTCTCTTTCTGTACAAAGTAGCAATGTCTGTTCAAAATGCAACCTTTTCCACTTTGCGATTTCAGATTGATTGTTTCGCAGGAGCAGCAACTTACAGGGCCAAGATACCTGATGCATTGCTGCAACAGCTTCCATCTAGGGCAGTGGTCCTCAAGATTGACTTCCTTTCCTTCACCCACATCCAACCTATCATAAGCATGATTTCAGAAATCACCAACTTGTCTATTCATCTGGTTCACAAATACTCTCTGGAGCTGCGTGAAATTTTACCAATAGAAGAAAGGCTGTTTGCTCACACAGTGAAGCCAGTTTTGGTAGTAGTAGTGGAGGTTATGCCCATACCGATGCCGAGGGTCGATCTATGCACAAATCATGCATCAATTTACAGTTTGGTTTGTGAAGTGTTATCATCAAATTACATTGGAGTGTTTTCTGAATTTTGATACATACCGCTTCAAGCCAGTGCTGCAAAGCGAGCTTCTGGGCCTTTTCATCCTTTGATAGACCTTTGCCTACCTAACATAAGAACAAAAAAGCACCAATAAAACTATTTCAGTAATTGGTTATGTCGCAGTGTGCCAGTAGTCTTTAGAACAAACAGGCCTACACAATTTCAGTATATAATGATCAGGATACATTAAATAATTTTGAACGATTCTGAATACTAGATCATACTAATACGGTAATACTACAAAAACATGTCAATATAAGCACCAGCAATGTCAATAATAGGGATACTGCAACACTAGTGAGCAACACTGCTATGAGCAATTCTCTATTTTAGGATCACAATGCCCTGGTTAGCCAATACAGAGTGTAAACGCATGACAACACCTTGGCGGCCCTCAATCTAGCTCGAGACCATCTTGAGAGGGCCGATTCCGGCTTCTCCACCTCAAAGAAGGATACTGAACTGCGCTTGAGCAGTGCAAAGTCAAGCAGTTTCCACCTGATTCAACATCACAAAATTCAGGCAACGTCACCACACTGACAGAAATATGATGTATCAAATATGACAACGCGTGACTAGCTCGTGAAAATGACTGTACATACCAGCGTTGTTCAACAAGAACAGCACAATCAGCAAGTTGCCGCCTTGTCCTGAAGCTCCTGTACACCTTCTGCACTCTTACTGCTGCCGCCTGGTGCTTTTGGCTGGTCATCCCAGCCACCGGAGAATCTAGCGATAGGTTTTCTATCGACCCATGTCTTGGTAGGACAGTGTGGTTGTGGGTGCAACTCTCCTTCTCAGGTATAGGAGTCACTGTGGATGTCGTAGGGTCAACATGAAATGGATCACCTTCTCTTTTCTTGAAGCTAGAGGAGCCTTTAATCACGAGCCTTTGGGAGCTTAAGGAGTTGAGCAATGCCGGTGGTGAATCAAGCGTATCGAGGGTGCTGAGGTCGTCAAAGCTGAGGGATCGAACAAACAGCCGATCCGTGTCCTCATCCATAGGCAGGTAGTCATCTGGTGGGTATGAGATTGACAGCCCCATTTCCTTACGGAAAATGCAGTAACATGCAGCCCTTTTTCTTTGCCTTTCCTCTACTGTTTCATGTGACACGCCTTACTTCTGTTGTTATGGATAAGAAAAATCAGGGGACACAAGATCTAGGTTCTCTGAATTGACAGAGTTGTATTAGCAACAGATTTGATCTCTTATGTTCTTCGTTTTCTATCTCAACAAGGGGCATCAGATATATTCTGTGAAATGCATGTGTTTCATATTTTATGAAGCATACAAGAAATGTTTAGAATTAGAGTCCAAGAAATCTGGAATTAAATACAAACTACTAAATTATTAGGCGTATCTAGGAAATGACCCATTTTATCATAGCTTCTTGTTTCTTGATCAATGTGCCTGTTTCAATAACAAACGTTACATACCAACTAACCAAGTACATTTCATGGAAAATAATTTATGTTCACAAAAATCAAATGATCATCAACAGGACCTCCTTACCTCAAAGGGTCCTCCACCATCCATCCAACAGAACCTCCTGGTCACCAGATGAGAGGTCACTGAGGAAGAAGACTAAAAGGAAGCTGAAAATTTGCATGACAAATGAGAGTAAATGTAGGGGGGACCCGGAAAAAATGGAGAATGGGCAATGGCCATGGAACTGATGGAAGAGGGGAGAGACGGCAAAAGCACGGAGTGGTTTGTTTCTGGTGTTCATCCTATAAATAACAAAGCAAGGTCTGAGGTGCCGGTCTGCCTGAATGTTACGGGGGAGAAGAAAAGAAGAAAAACGAAAGATAATTACGACATATCTCGTATGGTTAAAAATACACAATACATGACAGTAAAAATTAGAAGTGTTGTCAGTGCAAGGCAAAATTGATAGCGCCTAATCTGAAAAGAAAAACCGGACGTCAATAAGTAAAAATTATAATGGGCAACCAATTCTCTATGAATCTTTTGTCATCTAAAATTTAGATTTCAGTTGCAATGCAGAGCACATAAACAGGAACTTCTGTAACTTGAAATTTTTTAATTGTCAGAGAAATCTTAGGTTTAGGATTACTCCGTGTGAGTCTTGAGAAGCAACTTCCTTCTGATGTATCACCGAAACATCTCCTTAATCTGGACGGTAAAAAATATTCATCTACTTTCATTTTCATCTTGCACATTGCGGCGACTTTATTCTAGTAATTAACGCGGCAGTTTATTACCTGGATTGGGTTTGACAGATACAGTCGTGTTCAGGCCTTTCACTGACAGGTAGATGATGCACATGCTCTGATGCTCACGCTCCCTCCTGGACAAGATGCTCACGAAGACACGATCTCCGAATCTCAGCTCATGGATGACCTCACCGCGGCAGCACGGCTGCACGGCAGAAGAACAGCCGTTGAGACCAGCGACTTGGCCGCGCGCGTCCTCGTGAAGACAAGCACAAGAAACTCCGGGAAGGGAGGGGCTACGTGACAGAACAGCGGGAAGGAGGGTGGTGAGGCGCGAGTGTGGGCGGGGTGGGCGCAAGTTCGCTGGCCTTCGGGAGATCGCCGGAGCTCGGCAGGCGCCGCCTGTTTGAGTCGCTCCATGTCAGAAGAGATCGTGTTAGAGAAAGAAAACGGGATACTGCTAAGTATAATGTATAGATATATTTATAGTAAGTGTAAAATTGCGTCGCTTCGTAACTGTCGCGTTATCTGCGCCGTCGCATCAGTTGGCAGGAGTCGTGTCGCTGCTGTCGCCTATCGCGCTACGCTTGCATGCACAACCACGCGCTGCGCTGCCGCCTGCTGCCAAAATCGCTGCCTCACCTGGACGCCTCCACGCCACGCTGGCCGGGCCTCTCCAAGCCACGCTAGACTGGTTGTCTCCACCAGCAACAATGGCTGCTCACCGTGGTTGCTTCTCTTATGATTGGAACATAATCCTGTTGCTAGATATTCAAATATCACTGCCAACTCCAACGGAGTTCCCCCTGCCAGGGCTCTCACTGAATACACCAGTCACGGAGAACCAGAATAGAGTGTACTCCTACGCTCCTATGGAGGAATATATGGCGTTCCTCACAAGTGATCCATCAGCACCAAATATCTATGAATAGATCTTCGAATGTTTAAATTTCTGCCAACGTTTGTGTTAAATACTATCAGTGTTGTAACCTTCATTGTAATAAGGCAGAAATACAATATCTTTGTCATACTACTTGTCTAATATATATGCATGTTCTCTTTATATACATGTCTTTTTAAGCATCAGCTTCAAAAAATGCTATATATTGATGACTATTACTCAAACAAATATTGGATTAAAAACATGATATTAGAGTCTTAGATACGACTACAACGATAAATATCATCCGCCTTAATTAGACGGTTCTCGTATCACAAGCAGCAAAATTATTTGCCTAATATTGATAGGTCTACATCATTTGGTGATTACCTTTCAACATTTAAATACCAACTTGTTTCTATAAAATAAAAATAACCTATATGTTGTTCATACATTAAATAATCCATCAGGAATATTGCACAACATATTAAATGGTACATCATTACCTATATTTTAAAGACATCTACATTATGTGTCATGCATAATAAGTTTTATGATTAGCATTTTTATTCTTACAACATTTATATATACATTTACTCTCTTAGTAAATTAAAATATGTCCATACATGTAGGACATGGCTGAAATTTCAAAGAAAAAATTCCCCGAACTTGCTTTAGATGGTAGCAATTATTTAATTTGGGCACAAGATGTTAAAATAAATTTAACAGCCCGTCGATGTATTAATATCATTATGGATCTAGTACCGAATGCACCAGAGATCCCGAACTACAACAAATATGCCACACTTCATTTTCTGCGACATCACCTCCACTCATATTTAAAATCTGAATATGTGATGGAGGAAGATCCTCTTGCTCTATGGAAATCACTTAAAGATCGTTGCGAGCAACAGAAAAATAGTATACTACCTGAGGCTCAACGTGAGTGGGCACTTATTCGCTTTCAAGATTTTAAAACAGTAGCAGATTATAATTCCGTTGTACATAAAATCTGCTCTAAATTGAAATTTTGTGATCAACCTGTTTCTGAGGAAGCAATGATCGAGAAAACTTTATGTAATTTCTATCCTACATTCCGGGTATTGCAACAGCAATATCGCCAACAGAAATATACAAAGTATTCTGAGTTAATATACACATTACTTCAAACAGAGAAGCATGATGAACTTCTGATGAAAAATCATCAGAATCACCCAACGGGCGCTGCACCTCTTCCCGAAATACATTTTAATTCTCAGCGTACTAAATTTCATAGCAACAAACGGAATAAAAACTTCAAAGAAAAGTCAAAGTTTTAGAATAAAAGACACGGGTATAAGACAAACAAAGGGAAAAATCCATTTAAGGATAGTTCTGTAGACAAATCTGAAATTTGTCAAAGGTGTGGATGTACGAACCATCGTACAAATAAATGTAGGATCCCAAAGCAAGTTCGTCAGAATAAATTTGAGACGCACTTCAATGAACAACAAGTCAACGACTTACCTGCGGGACCTTCTCAAAGCGCCCATCAAAATGAAGTTCAAAAGAAGGAGCAAGACCCATCCAATATCGATAATGTGATAGTCGAATATCACACTGAAGATATATATGGGGATCTCAAATAAAATTTATACATATTTCATATGTAATAGCCAATTAGAACTATAAATGTTATATAAATATATTGTAATATATATTTGACATGATATCATGAACATCATATGTATATATATATATTATATCCATTTATCTCTCACTTATATATCATTTTTATTATTATTATTATTTATGGGATTTTACATAGATGGAAGATGAGGAAATTTGTTTAGTATATAGTGGCTCTACTAGCACAATTCTACGTGAGCTTAAATATTTCCAAAATCTTCATAAGAAACATGGAAATATCATGACTATCGCTGGACGCGACGCATTAATTGTGGGCTCAGGCCGAGCCACGATTACGCTCCCGATGGGTATGAAGTTAATAATTGAGGATGCACTCTTGTATCCTGATTCAACTCGTACATTACTTAGTTATAAAGACATACGTCTTAATAACTACCATATTGAAACTCAAACTCAAAATAATGTAGAATACTTATTTCTTACTAAATCCAACGGATCAAATAAAGAGATACTTGAGAAATTTCCTTCATTTTCATCTGGATTATACTACACATACATAAAACCCATATCATATGTTGCGTTTAAAATAATTTTTCAAAATCTTGATAAATTCAAGATTTAGCACAATCGCCTTGGTCACCCTGGAATAGGAATGATGAGAAAAATTATTAGCAATTTTATAGGTCACAATATTAATCTTACAAGATTCCCTAGGTCATCAGACTTTACATGCACAACATGTGCCATATGAAAATTAATCTTAAGACCATCATATCTTAAAATTAAAAATGAACAAATAAGTTTCCTTGAACGCATTTAAGGAGACATTTGTGGTCCTATACAACCTTTATTCGGACCATTTAGGTACTTTATGGTGCTTATAGATGCATATACACGATGGTCCCGTGTATGTCTCTTATCTACAAGGAACCATACATTTGCAAAATTAATGGCTCAAATTATCAAATTAAGAGCTAGCCATCCTGAACATAGGATAAAATCCATCAGGATGGACAATGCCGCTGAATTTAGCTCACGTGTATTCAATGATTATTGTATGGCTCTAGGTATCAATCTAGAACACTCGGTACCTTATGTTCATACCCAAAATGGGCTTGTTGAATCTCTAATCAAGAGAATAAAATTAATTGCTAGACCACTTTTACATAATTGCAAATTACCAACCTCTTGTTGGGGTCATGCGGTCATACACGCCGCAGATTTAATACAAATTAGACCAACTGCATATCATGTAACATCCCCGTTACAATTAGTACGTGGAAATCAACAAGTATTTTCCATCTGTGAATATTCGGTTGCGTTGTATACATACCGATATCACCACTACAGCGTACCTCTATGCCCCCCATAGAAAATTAGGCGTATATCTTCGATGAAGATAATTTCCTGGCATTAGGAGGAGATTTGTACCATAATAAATACTAGGAAATTGATTGGAACACCACTAGTTTTCAATTCTTAGACCCACGTACTATAGAATCCGAGAAAGAAGTTTGGAGAATAATAAATTTGCAACAACTTGCAAATAATCTGCCAGACGCATTTACTGATTCTAAAGGTGTCACAAAATCTCATATTCTTGTATTTAATGCACCAGAAAGAGTTGAAATACCTCATCAAGCAACTCAACTCCCAAATCCTAAAATCAGGGGGAGAGATCTGGTTGCAGCTGATGCTTCTCAAAAGCAATCTAAAAAACAAAGGAAGATATCTTCTAAAACAGTAAATGAAATTCAACCTCATGTTGAAAGACACCAGACGGATGATTCTCATCCTAAATCTAGCATAGATGGGTGCACCAATACAAATGCTAGATCATCGGAAATAGCTAACTCTATTAATATGGGAAATACTCAAGAGTTAGATGAAATATCCACAAATTACATTAATTCAGGAGAATCTTATAATAAAAAGACTACAATTGTCGACATATATTTCTCCTGAAATATAGCTAAAGAACTCGAGGAAGATCCAGAACCTAAGACCACGGCAGAGTGCCTTAAGCGCTCAGACTGGATAAAATGGAAAGAAGCTATTGAGGCAGAATTAAGCTCGCTAAGGAAAAGAGAGGTATTTACATCAGTAATACCTACTCCTCAAAAATTTTTCCCCGTTGGATCGAAATGAGTTTTTGTTCGTAAAAGAAATGAAAACAATGAGGTGGTGAGATACAAAGCGAGACTTGTAGCACAAGGGTTCACGCAGAGACCCGGCATCGATTATGATGAAACATATTCTCCAGTTATGAGTGGAATAATATTATGATATTTAATATCATTGGCAGTACAGATGAATTTATCCATGCAGTTAATGGATGTTGTGACCGCATACTTATATGGGTCATTGGATTCAGATATTTACATGAAGGTCTCTGAAGGACTTGATATTCCGAATCCAAAGATAAATCGCAACAAATTTTGTGTAAAATTATAAAAGTCGCTTTATGGCTTAAAACAGTCGGGTAGAATGTGATACAACCAACTAATTGAATTCCTACTTAAGAAAGGTTATTCTAACAATGATGATTGTCGTTGTGTATTTATTAAAGGATCCATCACTGGATTTTTTATTATTTTAGTGTATGTTGATGATCTCAACATCATTTGAACTACACAAGATATTATAGAAGCTAGCAATCATCTTAAGACGGAATTTAAAATAAAGGATTTAGGTAAAACTAAAATCTGTTTGGGTTTACAACTTGAGCATCTTCCATTAGGAATATTAATTCACCAATCTGCATATATTGAAAAATATTGCAAAAGTTTAATATGGATAAATCATATCCATCAAAAACTCCCATGGTCGTTCGATCTCTAGAAATGGACAAAGACTCATTCCGACCTAGGGAAGAAGGTGAAGAACTATTGAGACCTGATGTTCCATATTTAAGCATAATAGGAGCACTTATGTATTTAGAAAATTGTACAAGACTGGACATTGCATTTGCAGTAAATTTGCTAGCTAGACATAGTGCGGCACCAACTAAAAGACATTTTATTGGAGTAAAACAAATCTTAAGATATCTAAATGGTGCAAGAGATCTTGATTTATTCTATCAGAAAAATCAAGACTTATCCATGATAGGATATACTAATGCTGGATATATGTCTGATCCACATAATGCCAGATCACAAACATGATTTGTTTTCCTATATGGAGGTACTGCCATTTCATGGAAATCCTCGAAACAAACTCTTGTCGCTACATCTACTAATCATTCTAAAATTATAGCTTTGTATGAAGCTTCACGTGAATGTGTATGGCTTCGAAGAATGATTAATCATATATAACGAACATGCGATGTTGGTTCATCAGAATCAGCTACAATTATCTATGAAGATAATGCGGCATGTATCGCCCAAATGCAAACCTGTTACATTAAGAGTAATATAACTAAGCATATTGCCCCTAAATTGTTTTTCCCACACGAATTATAAAAGAATGGGGAAATAACAGTTTTACAAACAAAATCATGTGAAAATCTAGCAGATCTATTCACAAAATCGCTACCAACCTCGACATTCCAAAAATATGTTAAAGGAATAGGTATGCAAAGACTCCATGATTTGCAAAATTCAGGGGGAGTCATTCTATAAGATATGCTCCATTTATAATCATCGGATCATATTAAGTTATACTATTCTCTTTTATAAAATTACTCTTAAAAGTTTCTAATAAAAGTTTTTAAAATAAGATAATCAAACATATGATATCAATTATATAATTTAAAGTTCGATTAAGAGAGAGTGTTGCAGTTAATCTCCTAGAAAGATGTACCTGTGGGCCCAAGCAGCAGCACACATGCAGCACTTGCGCGCAGCGGCACATGCAGGCAGCGCTTTTGGCAGCACGCGGCAGCGCAGCGCGCGGTTGTGCATGCAAGCGCAGCGTGACAGGCGACAGTAGCGACACGACTCCTACCAACCGACGCGACGGTGCCCACACAACGCGACTGTTACGAAGCGACGTGATTTTATACTTACTATAAATACATCTATACATTGTACTTAAAACCAGATAAATAAAAATAATCTTTCACAGTATCCCGTTTTCTTTCTCAGAGTTCAATCCCGAAGAGGAACACGACGGGTGTATCCAATGGCGGTGTGGGCCTCCAAACTGTCAGCTAATAGGGCCCATTTATTATTGGGACGATTTTGCTTTAAAACAAATGTTTCGATATTTTTCTTATAGAAAGTTTTCAGAGAAATTAATATAATTTAGGAGATTAAAAAGCATGTCATGATAATCCTAGCGAATTATCAACCACAAAACTACAACGAATGGGGCCGATGTAGCTGAACATTGTTCCAGGACAGATGTAAAGCCATTTTTTACTCTTCTTTGCATGCCATGGAATTGTATATAAATTCGAACTGTTATGTGTCAGAATTAATCGGGGGTAACAAATTGAATTCCGATCATTGCTGGGCCAACATTTGAGTGAGGTTCTGAGCCTCTGAGCGCCGCAATAAAGCCTGTAACGATTATATCGGGCTATCGGTCACTTAGCAATGGCTCTGTACTGCCACTGAAACGGGCGTACAGGTCGCATTGCTGGAATTCAGAAATCATCGGAAATTCAGAGCACAACACGGTACAGACAGACTGCCTCAAGATCATTGAATACTAGTCTTCTCATGTTGGACGACGCCGGCTACTTAACACGGTTCCGTGTGGCCTTACATATCAATCAAGTATGGATTTACAAGTCTCAACTCTCAATCTATCGATTACATCTTCACCCCTTCCGCCATCACGCAATTGAAAAGTTGAAAGCAGCTTTTAAGTCTATGCTTATAGCCTGACGGGATCTTGCTCTTGCCACGGCTCATGCAAGCAACTCTCATGAATCGTATCAACAGAAGATCACATGTTCCTGGACAAGTGGACAGGAAAACATTGGTGCTCTAACACATTCACGTACAAGTTGAACGACCATTCGCACTTACTTGGGGTGTAAACTAGTATTTGGTTAATTGACTGGATGGTCTGAATTCAACTTGGCTGCAGAGCAGAACAGATCATAGCGGTCGGTGCCTGATGTTGAGCAGAGTTCACTTCAGTGGCAAGCAGACTGTAATCCGGCCATAACCAGTCGGAGAGCGGTTTGTTAACCTAGTCGGGGCTCAACTGCCACACAACCACCAACACGACGCGAACGCGAGCGAGATTTTGACGCGTCCCCAGACCAACCATTTCTCCTCCGTTTCCTTTTGCCTCCCTTGAACGCTCCCCTCCCTTCCACCGCACTCCACGCGCGCACCCGTCATTCTCGTCAGCCCTTCGAGAACATGTGCTGCTTGCTCGGTCGCAAGCGGCACATCGCCGTAAGCTCTGCTCTTCCTGGCTCCGGCCTCCGGCTGCACTTATAACAAGAAGCAACAAACTCTCGCCGCAGCCTGACACACAAGCTAAGCTACGCTACGCTCACCTGAGAGAGAGAGAGAGAGTTGTGAAGTGATCGGGACATGCGGTCGAGGGTGGCGCTGGAGCCGCTGGCGGAGGAGCCAGGCGGCGGGGAGGAGGAGGCGGCGCGGCGGAGGTCCGGCCTCCACGCGGCGTTGCACCGGTGGGCACGCCTGATCTCCGGAGCCGGGGAAGACGCACGGCCTGCCGCCGACCTCCGCGTTCTCCTCTCCGTCCTGGCCTGCCCTCTCTCCCCTGTGCCGCCCATCCTCCCCCGCCTCCCGTGCCACGTACGTACGCGTGCATCAGTTCATGGCTCTGCCTTTCTTTGTGTGTGCACCGTGCACGTTTGATTTGCTCATGGTATCATGGAGCTATGGTTGCCTCGTGTTCAGGTGGCGTCGTCGGCGCAGTACATTATAGAGCAGTTCAGGGCGACGACGGGATGCGGGAAGATAGAGGGCGCGGTGAAGAGCATGTACGCGGCTGGGCGTGTGCGGCTCGCAGTGCTGCAGGAACCCGGGGGAGCCGGAAGAGGCGGCGGCGGCGAGCGCGGGCATGAAGGGAGCTTCGTGTTGTGGCAGCTCGCGCCCAGCATGTGGATCGTCGAGATGGCGGTGGCGGGGCAGCACGTCGCGGCGGGCAGCGACGGCCTCGTCGCCTGGCGTCGCACGCCCTGGGTCGGCGCCCACGCCGCGCGCGGCGGCTCACGCCCCCTCCGCCGCGCTCTCCAGGTTGGCAACCTTCCTTTCTCCCATTCCCCCCAAAATAAATATCGAATACTCGCTCGCGAAATGTAAGATGTTTATGTTTGACATATATTTAGTTTTAGTGTTACACTCGTTATATAGATAAATTTATATTTAAAATTATTTTTACAAGTTATACGTAAAAACTGTATCAAAAAATTATAATCCTTTTGGGAAATAGGGAGTGTCTGCGCGGCTTCTATGCTGCATGAGAAAGCAGGAAAGCATTAGAGGAAAAAGTAGAGAAGATCCATAAAAAAGAAGAAGAACAATTGGATGTGACTTGTGAGGAAGAATCTTTAACAAAAGCAGTAGGATATTGCATCACACACATGCACGCACACCGCAAAATTGTAATCTTGGGATCTGGAGCTACAGCTGCCATGGCCATGGCCATGCCACACTGTTGATATCATTCTTGATACTGCATGCATCATATATTGATATGCTTTGGTTTCTTTTGTGTATGACAGAGGGGCAGAGGGGGAGAGACCTTCAAAAGTCCTAATTGTCTTGTTTGACCTGAGGACACAGGGTGTTAGTTTGAGACTAGGCTAACTTTGCCTTGCCTCACATGCATGGGAATAGAATATCTGTGTGCTTCTGCTGCTCTTTTATGAAAGGTCGTCTACTAGATAGTTTTACATTGGAAGAAGTAGTTTGTAAATATTTAGGAAACTGATATTTGCTTTACATTAGAAGAAGTAGTTTGTGAATATTTAGGAAACTGATATTTTATAGTTTATTTCTAAATTCTATAACTATTTGTTCTCACATTCGGAGTATATAATCTACTATTTAACTAGCTGTAGTTACAAAAGTTCCTCAAATATAATAGGCCGAAGTGCCTAAGCTAGAGGAAGATGCACGAGTGTTTGATCAGTGGGTGTGAGTTCATTAGCATAGACTGGCTGCTTTCCTTTAGGGTTTATCGTGAGCAACTTGGCAAATAGTACCTTGTTTTGTAGCTTCCTGCTGAGCAACACAGATACCTGTGTTAGTACTGGATGGAAGTTGACCAGCACAAGTCGATATTTTCTTGTGAAGCTTGGCAGAGATAATGATACTTCTTTCTGTATGAATGTTCTGGCTCTTGCAGGAAATCTTAGCTTATCCATCAAACAGCATTCCTGACCTGCTCAAAGAAAATAAATGATTTATACATATGTGGTTTATTTGATTACATACTCTTTTCTTTAGGTTTTCCAGTATTTTCTTCAGTAAAGTTTTCATAATCCTAACCAACTTGGCACTAGGAAATTTGGATGCCACTGGTTGTTCTGATTCCTGAAATTTCATTCTTACCTAAAACATCTCAATTGATTGTTCAGAGCAGTTCATAATTTCAAATATGATCGGTCCTAACTGTTTGAATGATGGATCAATGTGCCACTGGTTAGTTAATTAGTTAAACAGTTCATTTAGGCCAACCATTGTCCATTAGCTTCAGGACTCCAAAAGGATTTACCAAATCTCTGCAGAAAACTTTAGAAATTATCTAGGGTGGTCCACCTAAAAAAATATATTTGCACAAGGGCACTTTACTCTATCGTCCATTGGAAATTAAATTATTAAATTGTAATAACATGTTCTTAATTCTCGCCTAAATCAATATGTTAGCACATCACAAAAAATACACTGGCAGACTGTCCAGCCCCTTCACTCCTTTAGCTTATTTCATATCCCATTGTATAATGTCTGGAGATTCTGAATTTTCCCCAATTTAGCAACATGAATACTTGTACTTCGACGCACCCAAATCAACAATTTCTTGTGAAATCTGGGCAACTCATGCACTGCAATCAGGCAATAATGCAATTGTCCTAGCCCCAAAACACATGGGTCTATCTTCCAATGTGACTGTAAAATATAGTAGATCAACTTATAGGCGTTGTTGGATGATATGTCGTTGTCATATAGCAGTTCCTTACTTTCTTGGTAGGCATACTACTTCGGTTTAGCATCTGATCAGCAAATAATCATCGATTAGATATAAACTAATAACACATTTCTTTATATTTAATAGATCTATATTTTTAGTTTTGTCGTCTCTAATATACCAAGACCAATCTTGACTGCAGTAAGTTGATTTGCTCGAAAACCTCAACAGTCAACAGTACTGGTTTCCTTGTAGATTATGAAATTTCCAAACACAGCTGGTCCAACACAAAAGCCACCAAACACATGTATCATGTATGATGTATGCCCACCACTCTTGTTGGAGATATTTAGTGTATTACTATCTAGCAAGGGAAAGGAAGGAATTGATTAGAGACTTGTGAACTTGCAAAGGAAGGGATTACACCCTATGCATGAGCTAGATCATTCTAGACTATTTGATTGTTTTTATGCATGTACAAGACATACTATAAAGTTCTACATATTTTGATCTGCTGCTACTACTCTTAATAATACAATAGTATATTCTAGAATTAGGAAGAATTTGCCATGTTATTTCTAGAAATGAATTAATCCCAACAACTCTGAGGAGCAGAGCTATGTGTATTGAAAGTCACCAGCTAGCATCCTATTAATTCCTACTAATATAATTTTAAGTCTATAACTCTTCTGATGTTGCATTAGTTAGCTCTCTGAAAAATATCATACATATCAAGAAGTATACTGCAGTAGTTTCCACAAGTTCTTGCTCATTTTTACAGTTGTCTTCATGGTTATAGTGAGTTATCTGTATGGGAACTAATTAAGGATGGCTTTGTCAATGAAGGGCCTGGACCCTGTGACGATCGCGTCCATCTTCTCGACAGCCGAACACGCCGGCGAGAAGCTGGTGGACGGCGAGGACTGCTTCGTGCTGCGGCTGGACGTGGGCCCGTCGGTACTGTCGAGCTGGAGCGACGGCACGGCGGAGGTGATCCGGCACGGCTTGACGGGGTTCTTCAGCCAGCGGAGCGGCCTCCTGACCTGGCTCGAGGACTCGCAACTGACACGGATCCAGTCGCCTGGCGCGCCGGCGATGTACTGGGAGACCACCATCTCGTCCAGCCTCGCCGACTACCGCTCCGTCGACGGCGTCGCCGTCGCGCACGCCGGGCGGTCCACGGCGCGCCTCGCCCGCTTCGGCATCGGCGTCGGCTTGCGCGCGGCCCTCGTCGTGACGCGTTTGGAGGAGTCATGGACCATCGACGACGTGGTGTTCAACGTGCCGGGGCTCGGCCCCGACGCCTTCATCCCTCCGGAGGAGGTCAGGCGGAGCCGCTTCTACGACGCCAAGGCCGCCGGCGAATAAACTTGCATTGCCTAGAGCCCTAGACCACGAGAAAAGTGGTGTAACATGTGTAGAGAGTGTACTTTAGCTTCACATATGTTAACCGTTTCCTTATGCGTGGCATCGGAAATCGTGCATGTACATACGTCTACCTGAGTGATAAACGGTTGTCCCAGTAAATTGTAGAAAACCATGTCAAATTGTACAGTTATCTCGACCGTAACGATCAGTAAATAAAACCCTAAATAAATCAGCCATTTCGTGTGACTGTGTGAAAATTTGTAGAGGAGGCCGTGTGTGTTGATATAGGCAGAAAGAGCCTCCATGTCATATAATCGTGATCCGAGATTTGTTAAGAGAGCATCCTTGATTACAGGCAACAGCTGAATCTAGAAGGATATCGATCAAGAAGGATGTAGTCCACCACAAATCTCGGTCAGGTTTGTTACAACGTGACTTGCACGTATGACACACACGCATGCACATGCATCTATCTATCTGTTTCACACCCTTCCTCAATCTTAACCGGGATTTCTAAGGTTGAGATTGTTCACATATTCATAATATTTCTAGGCCACCAATGGCTTCGTGAATCCATCAGCTATCTGATCATTGGTGCTAATAAATTTGATGTGAAGCTTCTTGTCTCTGCAACTCTTTCTCTAACAAAGTGATAATCTATCTCTATATGCTTTGTCCTTGCATGAAAAATAGGGTTAGCTGATAAGTAAGTCGCTCCAAGATTGTCACACCATAATACTGCATCTGGTGAAGATTGTATGCCAAGTTCTTGTAACAAGGACTGAATCCAGATGATCTCTGTAGTAGCATTAGCCATTGCCTTGTACTCAACTTTAGTGTTGGATATAGCCATTGTAGGTTGTTTCCGTGCACTCCATGAGACCAAGTTCCTTCCAAGATAGATAGCAAAATCACCTGTAGACTATCTGTCATCAATGCATCCTACCCAATCTGCATCAGAGAAACCACTAACGAGAGTCAACACGGACTTAGTGATTTTCAAGCCCATATGCAAAGTGTGCTTGATATATCTCAATATTCTTTTGACTGCAGTCCAATGGTCAATAGTGAGTGAATGAAGGAACTAACAAACTTTGTTAACAACAAATGAAATATCTGGTCTTGTAAGAGTGAGATACTGCAATGCTCCTACCACACTCCTATACCTGGTCACATCATCATCACTAAGGGGAGTCCCTGCATAAACCGATAGCTTTTCTGTAGTTGTCATTGGAGTACTGCACGATTTGCAATTCAACATCCCTATCCTTCTAAGTATATCATTACTGTATTTTCCTTGTGACAAAAGAACGCCATCTTTCATATGTGATACCTCAATACCAAGGAAATAATGAAGCTCACCCAAGTCCTTTAATGCAAACTCAGACCTGAGCACCCGAAGAAGCCTTGTTGTCCCCTCTAGAGTAGAGCTAGCGACTATGATGTCATCAACATAGAAAAGAACATACATGGTCAGTTCTGCCTTCTTAAATATAAAGAGTGATGTATCACCTTTAGATGGCTTAAAACTGAGTTGTTGAAGCTTCACACTCAGCCGAGAGTACCAGGCACGAGGTGCCTGTTTTAGCCCATACAATGCCTTCTCTAGCTTACACACATAGTGAGGGAGATTCTTATCTCGATACCTAGGAGGCTGTCGCATATAAACTTCTTCCTCTAGAATGCCATGAAGAAACACATTCTTCACATCCAAATGCCTTAAACTCCAACCACGAGACACAACAACAGATAGCACAAGTCGAATGGTTGCAGATTTAACAACTGGACTAATGTATCTTCATAATCAAGACCATACCTCTACTTGAAACCATTGGTGACTAGACAAGCTTTGTAGCGCTCTATAGAGCCATCAACATTTTTCTTGGATTGTAACACCCCAAGAAATAAAAACAAATAAAATAAAAGAAAATTATTATCTAAATCAATTCTGGATTTATTTATTAAAGTAAAATCATAAAAGAACCCAAGTAAAGCCAAACAGGGAGAAATATTCAAAACCTAGACTTGAAAATTTTATGAGATGAACTATAGGCCGAGATATAATTTTAGGAATTTTTACAAATTTTTTACCAACAGTAATTCAACCCTTAATAAAATATATGAATTACTGGATTTATTTTTAATCAGAAAAGATTTTAAATCCTTAATGGGCCTCAACCTCGAATTCACCCTGAGCCCGGCCCAAACCAGCAGCGTGCCACCGACAGGTGGGGTCCGCCTGTCGGCACACTCCCCCGCTCCTCTCTCCTCCACCGCGCCCCGCCCGGCCCACTTGTCAGCCTCCCCTCTCTCGCCCTCGCTCCCTGACAACCGTGGCCCGCTGGTCGGCACTGTTGTCTTCACGCTCGGCCACTGACAGGTGGGGGCCACCTGTCAGATCCTTCATCTCCGATGGAAGGGGATCGCTCCCCTTTCCTTCCCCGGCGATCACTTTCTGTTTCCTCGCCGCCGGCCACCAGATCGCCCCGGATCACCCCGGATCACCTTCCCCGCACGCCACCGCCCCCTTTCCATCCATGGCGACGCATCTTCGCGCATAAGGAAGCGTACCCGAGGAGATAGGAAACCTCGCCGGAAATGGAAGGAGCCCTCTCGGTTTCCTCCAATTACCCTACCATATCCACCGCCGGTGACCCCTATAAGAACCCTCGACCTCACCGCACTCAGCCCACACCACCGTAGCCCTGCTAGAGCATAAACAGAGCGCCGCCGCCCTCATTTAGGTCTTCGGCTCTGTTTTGACTCCGGCCACCTCTCACCACCGTCGCGAGCCGCCACTGTCCAAGCCGTCGCCCCCATCGTGATCGTCGGAAGCCGCTCGTCCTCGGCCACGCCTCCGTTGGTCGAAAGGACCACCGGATCACCTCGCCGCCGACGAACCCGAACGGTTCCTCCGCCCCTCGTCGACGCCGGTCGCCATCCGCTCGCCGCCATCGCCACCGCCGGTACGCCCGAGTTCCCCTTACGTCACTGGTTCCATTTTTGGCCTTAGCATCACCGTTCAACCCCCGCCGTCGCCGGAATTCCTCGCCGTTGGACCGCCAGAGCCGAGGACGAAGGGGGTAATCGCCCCCTTAGCTCGTGCCGTGCCGGACGAGTTCCTGGCCGTCCGATCAAGATCGGAGGGCTAAGATTAAATCCCTTCAGGATCTAATCCAGGCCCTCGGATCTGGTCAAAGCGGTACCACGCGATCTCGGCCGTCGTTTCCAACTTAAAAACGTTGACTTAATCCCGTGCGTCCACGTCATACCCGTTTGCTAGGATTTAATCAGGACCGTCCATTTTCATTTAAAGGATCCCGCATCGCATCTGGCCGCTGGATCCAGATCCAACGGTCCAGGTCACCCGGGTCCACGCGCACAGTCACAGGTTCACGGTGAACCTGGTTCACCGTGGACCAGAGACTGTTTTCTGGTTTTTAAATAAAATTCAGAAAATAGTTTAAACTTCAAAAATTCATATCTTGCTCATTTTAACTCCAAATTTCACCATTCAAATTTTGTTAAATCCAGAATAATATTCTCTACACATTAATGTCATAAAAACAGTATGTTACTATTACCCAAAATATTTTTAACAAATAAAAGAATAAAAAAACCCCTTAGGGATAAATTATTGATTCAGCAAAATAAATTAGAAAAAAATCCCTAAGAAATGAAGTTTACTGTTTATTCACCAAACATCAGGATACTAAAACCTTATTCCACATAATAAAACCCACAAATGTGTATGTTTAGTATTTGGTGAATTTTTGTCTGTTTATTGAATGTACTGTTAATTTTTCCGTATCGAGAAGACTACGAGTTCATCGAGGAGCAGGAGTTCTACCCCGAGGTTCCTCCATCACCATTTGCTGATCAAGGCAAGTCATCGACCCTTCTGTGGAAACAGTTGATCATAATTGAGCCCATGTTTTAATAAGTTATCGCTATAACCCATAGGTTAATATTGCATTAGTCCAATAATCAAGCCTTACACTTATATTTATTAGATCCCTGTCCTTGTGTGCAAACCCAAGCCATGCTTATTGAGCCTTAACTCCTAGTCACTCTACTATAACAATATTAGCTAGTGCCCAATGTACCGGCACAACTGCTATAGGATAAAAAGAATGAGTCGTAGATAGCTGGATTCTGTATATGAAATTCCCCGTTATTCTCGTCTCTGGACTCTGTTGGAGTTGGCTAAGTTATAAGTATGGTGGGTTCCGGGTGCAAGCTCGGGCACTAGTTTGTCGCACCCGGGGCACTATAAGGACCGGTCTGCGGGATCTGTTGCAAAGCACTTCCGTACCAACCACAAGTCTAATGGGTAAGTCCTAACTGGAAGTATGGAATACTCCGGCTCGATGCACCATAGAGGAGGGGGCAAGGGGCTAGCCTGCGGGCGACTTGTACCGACGAGGCTCAAGGGGGGGTATGGTGGGGTTCCGATGCGTCGGGACACCATATGAAACCCATAAGAGGGTGCTGTTGAGTCGGGGAGGACTATATGGAAGGTTTTGGCACGAGTTCCCGTGAAATGGGTCATCTCGTTACACTTTGGTGTAAGTGATGAGTGCGTGCCTTGTGGGTACAGTGGTACATCTCTGATCAGAGTAAATTAATCTTTTCGAAAAGTCGAGCCCACGGTCAAGGGCGGGTTGTGTGACTACTCGCAGTTAGTTTACAATTGTTTGAATGGTCGAGTTATTCATGGCACGTAAGGACTGTTGAGCGAGGTGGGGCTGACTGTACCCCTCGAGTTAGAAGATGATGATGCACACACACATGTTTACTTTTCCGTACTAATAAATTGCTCACATTTAAAGCTTTACAATTATGCTGCTTCCGCAAAACTAGCCACTATCTCCCTTGTTATTACCCTGCATTATATTTGCATTCGGTGGCTTGCTGAGTACATCTGTACTCACCCCGTTGACTTACACCATCAGAGCCAGTCTACTACGAGGAGGATGAAGGTCTGGAGTAGCGACCCAGTCAAGGCGAGACTGGAAGGAGGCATTCATCTAGGACCCTTATTTTATTAGTTTCTCTTCACCTTTATTCACTTTTGTATTAATGCGGTCTACGAACCGTGAATGATTGCCCGTATTGTACGTGGTCGCATGATGAACGTCTTGTTTTATTGATTTTCTATGGAATTTCAATAAAATCCTGATTTATTAAATCGGGGCGCGACAAGATGGTATCAGAGCCGACTTGACTGTAGGAAGCCAAACAGACCTGACCTTAGGACTTATACTTACTATATTTTCTTACAAACACTACTTATCCTCTCATCTTCCGAGATTTTCACAAAAACTTTCTCTCTTTTGTAGATGCCGGTACATACCATGAGCAGGACTCTTCGTGATGAGGCCGGATTCATCCGCGAGCTTCGCGTGCTCGTCGACTTCTTGGGGTTTCCCCATGAGCCCGCGTTCCACGGGATTTTTCCCGATGCGAACGAGAGCTACTGCGAGGTCACGGTGGTGATCCGCCCCTCCTCCACGCAGCCACCCTTCTACACCCATGGAGTTGGAGGACCTTCATTCGTGGTGGCTAGCCAGCGAGCTGCTCTTCAGTCCCTCACCGAGCTTCGACTGGTATACGACTGCCACCTCCGCGACACCGTCTACCGCTTCATGCCCATGCGCACACCCGGGAGTCACCGCAGCATCTACATCAGCCCCCTCACACAGAGCAACTCCGCCATCACCCGCACGATGAGACTCTTGGAGGCCATGGACAACCTCCACACAGAGGCCGTCCTCGACGCAGACAGCCAGCACGACACCATCGACTTCTACCGCCACACTTCTGAGAACCTGACCCGTGAGAATGCCGAGCTCCGTCGACAGCTTGAGCAGAACCCCCTATTGACCCTCGAGGTGGAGGAGTTGAGGCGCCAGAACGAGCTCCTACGCCAGGGCGCCATGGTCCACACCCAGCTCCGCCAACAGCTCGAAGAATTGAAGAAGGACATTGAGGAGATCGCGCCTCTTTCGCCTCGTAAGAAGAAACCCCTTCGGATCCCTACCGTGAGGCCCAAGAGGATCTCCCGCAGTGCACCACCCGCCGGACCATCCAGCTCTTCGACCCCGACCGTCTCCCACGAGCCCGAGATTGAGCCGTCGCCCGAGCTACCGTAGACATAGTTTTACGGTTGATTGTTTTTCATTTTTTCTTGCTTGTATTACCATTCATGTCAAAACATAAGGCATGAATGACGAAATAAATAAATGTAACCGCAAGAACGGTACCTTTTGAAATAAAATATAAAGAGTTCGCTAAAATAAATGTTGTCTACTTTGAAAACTCCAGGATGACCAACACTCAGGGTTCCGACGCTCCCCAGAATGGAGGAGAGAGTGGCAACTTGCCACAATGGGGAGCCACTGGACAAAGGCAAGCCCCAATCGCTAATCACCCTACAGTGGCCGAAATGATGGCCACCCAAAACCAGCTAGTCACGGCTTTATTGAACCAGATGCAACAACAACAACAGCAGATGCAGGAGCAACAGGCTCAGTTCTTCCGCCTCCACCAACAGCCCGAGCTGCATCGTCTCGCCGCACCAGCTCCCGCTCCCACCTCTCAGCTCTCGGAGTTCCTCCGAGTTCGCCCACCGACCTTCTCAAGCACCACCAACCCCATGGAGGCTGGGGATTGGTTGAGGACCATTGAGAAGAAGCTCGATCTGCTGACCTGCACTGAGCAGGAGAAGGTGGCCTTCGCCACCCACCAACTCCATGGTCTCGCCGCAGAATGGTGGGACAATCTTCGCGAGACCCTGCCAGAGGGACACGCCCACACTTGGGCGGAATTCTCGGCCGCTTTCCGTGCCGCTCACATCCCCGACGGTATTATCGCGCAAAAACAACAGGAGTTTAGAGACCTGCAGCAGGGGAGCAGGTCCGTAACAGAATATCTGCATGAGTTCAACAGGTTGGCCAGGTACGCACCTGAAGAGGTCCGTACTGATGCGGCCAGACAGGCCAAGTTCCTCCGGAGACTGAAGGATGAGTTGTCCCTACAACTCATCTCTGGAGATTTAGCCAACTTTCAAAAGTTGGTGAACAAAGCTATTATGCAGGAGACCCAGCAGAATAAGGTTGACCTGAAGAAGAAGAGGAGGATAGCCTTCAGGCAGAACCAAGGCATGGCACAGAGGCCCCGATTCACCCCTCCTCCACCAGCACCGCAGTACCACCCCCGCCCAGTGTATCGCCCGGCACCACC
Organism: Zizania palustris; assembly: GCA_019279435.1. Taxonomy (NCBI): domain Eukaryota; kingdom Viridiplantae; phylum Streptophyta; class Magnoliopsida; order Poales; family Poaceae; genus Zizania; species Zizania palustris. The sequence continues at coordinate 37,838,015 of JAAALK010000079.1, read as the reverse complement.
TGCCACCAATGCCGGAGCTGGACACCCTCGCCCCACTCCCGCCGCACCAGCCGCCCCAGCTGCCCCGGCCAAGAAGCCGGAGATTCTGAGAGACAGGCACGGCAAGCCTGTAGTTTGCTTCAACTGCCGCCAGGAGGGGCACTACTCCCATCAGTGCCCTCATCCCAAGCGTACTCAAGGCGTCGCTTCAAACCCCGCCGTCCGCGCCAAAGTCAACCACGTCACCGCCGAAGAAGCCCAGGCCGCACCGGAAATCGTCATGGGTAAGTTTATGGTTCATTCATCACTTGCAGTGGTATTATTTGACACCGGAGCTACACACTCCTTTATATCAACTGCTTTTGTGGAAAGTAATGCCCTGGACATAAGTGAACTACCCAGACCAGTATTGATAGCTACCCCGGGCAAGCAAACCCTCGCCTATTCTTTTAGTCCAAGGGTATGGGTAGATATCCAAGGCACGATATTCTGGGCCGACCCCATTCTAATAGAATGTCAAGGTTTGGATCTCATTCTAGGGATGGATTGGCTAAATAAACATCAAGGAGTGATAGAATGTGCCCAGAGAAAAGTGACTGTGACTAATGAAGAAGGGACTATCGTCACATTCCAGATGCCAAGCATGAAGGCCGGAAGGACAAGACTACATCAGATTACCTTGGAGGAGATACCAGTAGTCGGTGAATACCCGGACGTGTTCCCAGAAGATCTACCAGGGATGCCACCCAAGAGGGATATCGAGTTCAGGATTGACTTGGTGCCCGGAACCACCCCTATTTATAAGCGACCATACCGGATGGCCGCTAATGAGTTAGCTGAGATGAAGCAGCAGTTGGAGGATCTCGAGAAGAAAGGCTACATCAGACCTAGCACATCCCCATGGGGTGCCCCCGTCATCTTCGTCGAGAAGAAAGAAGACAAGGCAAAGCGTATGTGTGTGGATTACCACGCTTTGAATGAGGTAACCATCAAGAATAAATATCCGTTGCCTCGGATCGACGATCTCTTCGACCAGCTAAAAGGAGCTACAGTATTCTCGAAGATCGACTTGCGTTCTGGTTATCATCAGTTAAGGATTCGAGAAGAAGATATACCCAAGACTGCCTTTACCACCCGTTATGGATTATATGAGTGCACGATTATGTCCTTTGGATTGACCAACGCCCCTGCATTCTTCATGAATATGATGAATAAGGTGTTCATGGAGTATTTGGACAAATTCATTGTAGTCTTCATAGACGACATTCTCATTTATTCCAAGGGCCAGATAGAGCACGAGGCTCACCTCCGGTTAACCTTAGGAAAGCTAAGGGAACACCATTTGTATGCCAAGTACAGCAAATGCAAGTTTTGGACGGCAGAAGTAAAATTCCTTGGACACATCATCTCTGCGCAAGGAATCACAGTAGACCCTGCCACCGTAGAAGCAGTTACGGATTGGCTGCCACCCACGAATGTATCTGAGATACGGAGTTTTCTGGGTTTGGCCGGATATTATCGGAGATTCATTGAGAATTTTTCTAAGATAGCCAAGCAAATGACCAAGTTGTTGCAGAAAGGAGAGAAGTTTGAATGGACTCCTGAATGCGAGGAAAGTTTCTGCACTCTCAAGACCCGTCTGGTGTCAGCACCCATACTAACCTTACCCGCTATCCGGAAAGACTTCCATGCCTACTGTGACGCATCTCGCCAAGGATTGGGATGTGTTCTTATGCAAGATGGAAAAGTTATCTCTTATGCCTGCCGTCAGTTGAGACCTCATGAGTTGAACTACCCGACCCACGATTTGGAATTAGCCGCTATAGTACACGCCCTTAAGATTTGGAGGCACTATTTGGTTGGAAATCGCTGTGAGATCTTTACGGATCACAAGAGCTTGAAGTACATCTTCACACAGCCAGACCTCAATCTGAGGCAAAGACGATGGTTGGAACTAATAAAGGACTATGACTTAGGTATTCACTACCACCCCGGAAAAGCAAATGTGGTAGCTGATGCATTAAATCGCAAGGGATATTGCACCGCCATGATGATTCAAGAACACGCACCCTTGTTATGTAGAGAGATGGAAAAGTTGAATCTTGGATTAACCACAAGAGCATATCTAGCCACCTTGGAGACTCAACCTGTCTTGTTCGAACAAATCCGCGAAGCTCAAATGGAAGACCAGGATATAGCTACCATTAGGAAGAACATGAGGCAAGGAAAAGCCCCAGGATTTTCAGAGGACGAGAACAGCACCATATGGTTTGGAACCCGGATATGTGTACCGGATAAGCCAAAGATAAAGACCCTTATCCTGAGAGAAGCCCATGAGACATTGTACTCCATTCATCCCGGCAGTACCAAGATGTACCAGGACCTGAAGGAACGTTATTGGTGGGTCAGCATGAAAAGAGAGATTGCCCAGTTCGTCGCCGAGTGTGACACCTGCAGAAGAGTAAAGGCTGAACATCAGAGGCCTGCAGGATTGTTACAACCACTTAAAGTGCCTGAATGGAAGTGGGAAGAGATCGGTATGGATTTCATCACCGGACTACCAAAGACCCAACTTGGGTATGATTCTATTTGGGTGATCATCGATCGGCTTACGAAAGTAGCACATTTCATAGCCGTCAAGACGACCTTTAGTGGCCCTAAGCTGGCAGAACTATACATGGCCCGGATCGTATGTCTTCATGGAGTACCCAAAAAGATAGTATCCGACAGAGGAAGTCAGTTTACCTCTCGTTTCTGGAAGAACCTTCAAGAGGAGATGGGCACGAGATTGAATTTCAGTACCGCCTACCACCCTCAGACAGATGGACAAACAGAGAGGGTGAATCAGATATTGGAGGATATGCTTCGAGCATGTGTCTTGGATTTTGGAGCCACTTGGGACAAGAGCTTGTCGTACGCTGAGTTTTCGTACAACAACAACTATCAAGCCAGCCTTCAGATGTCTCCTTTTGAAGCCCTATATGGACGTAAGTGCAGGACGCCTCTACTTTGGGACCAAACCGGTGAATCCCAAGTATTCGGAATAGACATTCTTCGTGAAGCTGAAGAGAAGGTACGGATCATCAGAGACCGACTCAAGACGGCCCAATCACGACAGAAGAGCTACGCAGACAATCGTCGCCGAGACCTAGCCTTTGAAGAAGGAGATCATGTTTACCTTCGAGTTACGCCTCTCCGTGGTACTCAACGGTTTAACATGAGAGGAAAGTTGACCCCTCGATATATTGGACCATTTCCCATTGTTCGACGCCAAGGCGAAGTTGCATATCAGTTGGAATTACCACCCTCATTGGCTGGAGTACATGACGTATTTCACGTATCCCAACTCAAGAAGTGTCTGCGCGTTCCGACAGATCAAGTGGACCTACATCAGTTGGATGTTCAAGGGGATCTGACCTATGTGGAAAAGCCGGTCAAGATATTGGAAGTCAAAGAAAGGAGCACCAGGAGTCGGGTCATCCGCTTCTGCAAAGTGCAGTGGAGCAATCATCCGGTAGAGGAAGTTACATGGGAAAAAGATGAACTCAAGGCACAACATCCTGAGCTATTCGAGGATTGATCCGAATCTCGAGGACGATATTCTCTGTAAGGGGGATAGGATTGTAACACCCCAAGAAATAAAAACAAATAAAATAAAAGAAAATTATTATCTAAATCAATTCTGGATTTATTTATTAAAGGAAAATCATAAAAGAACCCAAGTAAAGCCAAACAGGGAGAAATATTCAAAATCTAGACTTGAAAATTTTATGAGATGAACTATAGGCCGAGATATAATTTTAGGATTTTTTACAAATTTTTTACCAACAGTAATTCAACCCTTAATCAAATATATGAATTACTGGATTTATTTTTAATCAGAAAAGATTTTAAATCCTTAATGGGCCTCAACCTCGAATTCACCCTGAGCCCGGCCCAAACCAGCAGTGTGCCACCGACAGGTGGGGTCCGCCTGTCGGCGCACTCCCCCGCTCCTCTCTCCTCCACCGCGCCCCGCCCTGCCCACTTGTCAGCCTCCCCTCTCTCGCCCTCGCTCCCTGACAACCGTGGCCCGCCGGTCGGCGCTGTTGTCTTCACGCTCGGCCACTGACAGGTGGGGGCCACCTATCAGATCCTTCGTCTCCGATGGAAGGGGATCGCTCCCCTTTCCTTCCCCGGTGATCACTTTCTGTTTCCTCGCCGCCGGCCACCAAATCGCCCCGGATCACCCCGGATCACCTTCCCCGCACGCCACCGCCCCCTTTCCATCCATGGCGACGCATCTTCGCGCATAAGGAAGCGTACCCGAGGAGATAGGAAACCTCGCCGGAAATGGAAGGAGCCCTCTCGGTTTCCTCCAATTACCCTGCCATATCCACCGCCGGTGACCCCTATAAGAACCCTCGACCTCACCGCACTCAGCCCACACCACCGTAGCCCTGCTAGAGCATAAACAGAGCGCCGCCGCCCTCATTTAGGTCTTTGGCTCTGTTTTGACTCCGGCCACCTCTCACCACCATCGCGAGCCGCCACTGTCCAAGCCGTCGCCCCCATCGTGATCGTCGGAAGCCGCCCGTCCTCGGCCACGCCTCCGTTGGTCGAAAGGACCACCGGATCACCTCGCCGCCGACGAACCCGAACGGTTCCTCCGCCCCTCGTCGACGCCGGTCGCCGTCCGCTCGCCTCCGTCGCCACCGCCGGTACGCCCGAGTTCCCCTCACGTCACTGGTTCTATTTTGGGCCTTAGCATCACCGTTCAACCCCCGCCGTCGCCGGAATTCCTCGCCGTTGGACCGCCGGAGCCGAGGACGAAGGGGGTAATTGCCCCCTTAGCTCGTGCCGTGCCGGACGAGTTCCTGGCCGTCCGATCAAGATCGGAGGGCTAAGATTAAATCCCTTCGGGATCTAATCCAGGCCCTCGGATCTGGTCAAAGCGGTACCACGCGATCTCGGCCGTCGTTTCCAACTTAAAAACGTTGACTTAATCCCGTGCGTCCACGTCATACCCGTTCGCTAGGATTTAATCAGGACCGTCCATTTTCATTTAAAGGATCCCGCCTCGCATCTGGCTGCTAGATCCAGATCCAACGGTCCAGGTCACCCGGGTCCACGCGCACAGTCACAGGTTCACGGTGAACCTGGTTCACCGTGGACCAGAGACTGTTTTCTGGTTTTTAAATAAAATTCAGAAAATAGTTTAAACTTCAAAAATTCATATCTTGCTCATTTTAACTCCAAATTTCACCATTCAAATTTTGTTAAATCCAGAATAATATTCTCTACACATTAATGCCATAAAAACAGTATGTTACTATTACCCAAAATATTTTAACAAATAAAATAATAAAAAAACCCCTTAGGGATAAATTATTAATTCAGCAAAATAAATTAGAAAAAAAGCCCTAAGAAATGAAGTTTACTGTTTATTCACCAAACATCAGGATACTAAAACCTTATTCCACATAATAAAACCCACAAATGTGTATGTTTAGTATTTGGTGAATTTTTGTTTGTTTATTGAATGTACTGTTAATTTTTCCGTATCGAGAAGACTACGAGTTCATCGAGGAGCAGGAGTTCTACCACGAGGTTCCTCCATCACCATTTGCTGATCAAGGGAAGTCATCGACCCTTCTGTGGAAACAGTTGATCATAATTGAGCCCATGTTTTAATAAGTTATCGCTATAACCCATAGGTTAATATTGCATTAGTCCAATAATCAAGCCTTACACTTATATTTATTAGATCCCCGTCCTTGTGTGCAAACCCAAGCCATGCTTATTGAGCCTTAACTCCTTGTCACTCTACTATAACAATATTAGCTAGTGCCCAATGTACCGGCACAACTGCTATAGGATAAAAAGAATGAGTCGTAGATAGCTGGATTCTGTATATGAAATTCCCCGTTATTCTCGTCTCTGGACTCTGTTGGAGTTGGCTAAGTTATAAGTATGGTGGGTTCCGGGTGCAAGCTCGGGCACTGGTTTGTCGCACCCGGGGCACTATAAGGACCGGTCTGCGGGATCTATTGCAAAGCACTTCCGTACCAACCACAAGTCTAATGGGTAAGTCCTAACTGGAAGTATGGAATACTCCGTCTCGATGCACCATAGAGGGGGGGCAAGGGGCTAGCCTGCGGGCGACTTGTACCGACGAGGCTCAAGGGGGGGTATGGTGGGGCTCCGATGCGTCGGGACACCATATGAAACCCATAAGAGGGTGCTGTTGAGTCGGGGAGGACTATATGGAAGGTTTTGGCACGAGTTCCCGTGAAATGGGTCATCTCGTTACACTTTGGTGTAAGTGATGAGTGCGTGCCTTGTGGGTACAGTGGTACATCTCTGATCAGAGTAAATTAATCTTTTCAAAAGCCGAGCCCACGGTCAAGGGCGGGTTGTGTGACTACTCGCAGCTAGTTTACAATTGTTTGAATGGTCGAGTTATTCATGGCACGTAAGGACTGTTGAGCGAGGTGGGGCTGACTGTACCCCTCGAGTTAGAAGATGATGATGCACACACACATGTTTACTTTTCTGTACTAATAAATTGCTCACATTTAAAGCTTTACAATTATGCTGCTTCCGCAAAACTAGCCACTATCTCCCTTGTTATTACCCTGCATTATATTTGCATTCGGTGGCTTACTGAGTACATCTGTACTCACCCCATTGACTTACACCATCAGAGCCAGTCTACTACGAGGAGGAGGCGTTCATCTAGGACCCTTATTTTATTAGTTTCTCTTCACCTTTATTCACTTTTGTATTAATGCGGTCTACGAACCGTGAATGATTGCCCGTATTGTACGTGGTCGCATGATGAACGTCTTGTTTTATTGATTTTCTATGGAATTTCAATAAAGTCCTGATTTATTAAATCGGGGCATGACAATTTTATAGACCCACTTGTAGTCAATTACATTTCATCCTAGAACCTGTGGAACAAGCCGCCAAGTCTTGTTGCCTTGCAATGCCATGAATTCTTCATCCATTGCTCTCTTCTAATTTTGATTCCCCAAAGCTTCATCTAGATTGTTAGGCTCTCCTGTAGTGGTGAGAAGGCCATACCTTACAGTGCCATCTTTAAATTGTTTGGGTTGCCGAATACCTGCTTGCAGACACATTCGTGGACGCAAGACAGCAGCAACTTCAACTGCACTCAATCCACCTGTAACAAACGACACACCAAATCCAGCGCGCGATGGAGAGACGAGATTCTCAGAAGATCCTGACACCATTGTTGCCCCCCATGCGCGACAGATTCAGGCTCCGGTGAATCCGGAGACACGTCCCCAAGTGTTGGCGTGGAAGAGGCGGGTGCGGTAGTTGAAGACGTCACAGGTGGCGGCCGGACGTCACGCTCGTCACGCGTTGATTGTGTAGCAGTTGGTGCAGAGTTGACAGACGATACGTCGGACCCTCCGAGTGGCAGACTGGCCGCATCAACTCCTGGTAGAACATATGAAATACCACCATTTTCAGTAGGAGTTTTGCTGATTTTTCTTGAAACATGTGATCAGCATTAGTAGCACCTGCAGATAGGACATCAGGCACATGAAGCCTTTATGACGATTACTATACCCAAGAAAAACACATTGCTTCGAATGAAAAGCAAGTTTATGGGTATTATAGGGACTAAGATTTGGCCAACATGCGCAACCAAACGTGTGGAGCGAGTTATAATCAACTTGTTGCTGGAAAAGTTTGTTTAGAGGCGTCATGTTTTTGATCACACGACTTGGAATCCTATTTATCAAATAGGTAGCTGCTAAGAAAGCTTGGTCCCAAAATTTTAATGGCATGGAATCTTGCGCCATTAAGGAGAGGCCAACCTCGACTATGTGTCGATGTTTACGTTCAGCGGATCCATTCTGCTGATGAGTGTGAGGGCAAGAGACATGATGAGCTATGCCAATCTTGCTAAAAACGGAATTTAGACACTCATACTCTCCTCCCCAGTCATATTGGATGGCTAGGATTTTTTTTGTTGAGTTGCCGTTCAACAAGTTGTTGAAACTCATGAAATTTATCAAACACCTCAGACTTGTGTTTAAGACGATAAATCCAGGTGAATTTGCTATAGTCATCAATGAAGCTCACATAATACTTATAATTCCCAAAAGAATTAATGGCATGCACCCATACATCCGAATGAACAAGTTCTAACGGAGACATAGATTTACTCGACGAACTTTGATAGGGCAATTGATGGCTCTTGGCCATTTGACAAGAATCACAAACTATGTTTTCTTTCGAGTACGAGGAACAAGGTAATTTATTGCTACCGAGTACTTGTTGAACGACATCAAAAGAAGGATGGCCTAGGTGGCTGTGCCACATCTCTAGGGACAGCAAACTACTGGAGACAGCAAAAGCTTGTTTATTTTTGAAGGCAGCCGTAGGCATAGGGTAGAGTCCTCCTCTACACGTTCCTTCCAGCAGGATTTTCTTCATGATGCGATCCTTAATAAGAAAGAAATTTGGATGGAACTCAAGGTAAGCATTATTATCCGCAGCTAGTTTATGAACAAATACAAGGTTTTTAACAACACTAGGAAAATGTAGCACATTTTTAAGATGATTTTTTCTTCCAGGTGCAAGACAGATGACATGACCAATGTGTTCAATGTCCATACCTGATCCATTTGCCGTGTGGACTTGATCACCACCATGATAGCGGTCACGGATCACCATCTTGTCCATCTCTCCTGTGACATGATCCGATGCGCCAGTATCTGTGTACCAATTTGAATCTACACCATACTCACCATAATTGGCGACGTTGGCGCTCTTGTCTTTAGGGACAAAGTTCTCATCAAAGCAGTGCTAGCATTCTGCTGCTGTGTGGACACCCACCTTCTTGCAGATCTGACATTGGACCTTCTGCTTGCCGGAGCTGGAGTTGTTGTTGAAGTTTCCGCGTCCACGCCCACCGTTGCCACGACCACGTGCACCGCGACCACGGAACGTGTGTCCGCCTCCACGACCATGTGAGGCCATGTTGGCAGAGAAGCTTGATGAAGAGGATGACCCTTGATAGAGGTTCATGCGTTGTTCGAAGGCGATCAGTTGTGACGTGAGCTCGGTGACGCTGATCGGATCAACACGTCCAAGAGTGGCAGAGATGACTGGATTGTAGTCGAGATCGAGGCTTGTGATGATGAAGGAGATGAGTTCTTCATCGTCAAGTGCTTTGCCTGCAGCTGCTAATTCATCAGCATACACTTTCATCTTACCGACATATTCGTCGATGCTCATGGTCCCCTTCTTCGTGGTAGCTAGGGCAATACGCATGTTCACTGCGCGCGCCCTGGTTTGAGACGCACAAAGTTCCACCAGCGCCTTCTAGAGAGACGCCGAGGTGTCGTAGTGAGAGACCTGCTTCATCATCTCCTTGGAGAGAGAGTTGACGATGTAGCCGAAAACTTGCTGGTCTTGCGCCAGCTAGGTTGCATAAGCCGGATTTGGCTCCTTGACCTTGTCGGTGCCCTCGATCTCCATGGCCGGGGCAGCTTTGGATCCATCGATCAGCCCAGTATGCTGGGCGTCGCGAATGGCAGGCAATACCTACAACTTCCATAGGGTATAGTTGGCCTTGGTCAATTTCTCCGTCACGGGATGGCCTAGTGCCGAGGACTGGAGACCACCCGCGACGAGGTTCGTCGTCATAGCGATTATTTTTGGCAGTGGATAGAGGTTGGCTCTGATACCATGTGAAAATTTGTGGGAAGCGTATTAACCTCAATGGAGGCCGCGTGTGTTGATATAGGCAGAAAGAGCCTCTGCCATGGCATACAATCGTGATCCGAGATTTGTTAAGAGAGCATCCTTGATTACAAGGATAGCAACAACCGGAATCTAGAAGGATATCAAGAAGGATGCAGTCCACCACAAATCTCGGTCAGGTTTGTTACAACGTGGCTTGCACGTATGACACACACGCATGCACATGCATCTATCTATCTGTTTCACAGACTGAACCATTAAACATTTAAACAATACAGCTATACTGTGAACAAATCAAAAACCATCTTGATTGAAATTATGTTTCCCAGACTTGGGGCTCCTGGTTATGAAAAAGGAAAAGCTTTTCCGAATGGAGTTTCACAGATTGAAGATACCTTCTTACGCATCTCTTTGTTTTCGACAATCGTACTCTTGACGTCTTCTTGGAAGTATATACTACATGTGAGTTACATTACATTTGTGTGAATACTTCTTCAAGGCTCTAGTAAGACTGAAATCATGTGGCTGCTTTGCTACAGCTGTGCCTTGGGCTCACTGTAACTGCTTGTCTGCATCTCATTGACCTGCCTGAACCTATCCCTTGTTGGTGGCATACTGACATCAGCACTTGCGTATGTTTCTAGTGCGATCACGTCACCAAAAGTTGCAGGTCAATCGGGCCTGTTCAGAGATGCATGCCTCTTGAGTCTTGCCTTATTCACTGCATGGGCGCAGCCAGCAACAATCTAAAATTTTGATACCATAAATTTATTAACTAGCAATCATGTCTTTAAGTAGGACAATAAAATTATTAGAGAAGACTGCTATCATTAATAATAAATTAGAGAAAAATACCTAGCTAACAGATTAATACATGGTTGCTATCATTAATAATGAATTAGAGAAAAATACCTAGCTCACGGGTCAATGCATTATTGTCATATGATAATATGAACAATGCGGTGGATCCACCTGTTAGGACCAGCATCACCTATGGAAGGTGCCAGCCCTAGAGGAGTCTAAGAGGCTAACTATTAGTACTTATCTATTATCAGTTATTTATGTTTTTAGATTAGAGATTAGATTTTATTTCAGTTACCAAATTAGATATTAGATTCTATTTTAGTAATCAGATTAAAGATAAGATTGTATTAGATCTATAAATACCCCTTAAGAGCTATGAAATAAATCAGACCTGAGCAACATAATAGTTGCTAGGGTTTCCCCAACTCTCCCCTCTCCGAGGCACACACATCCTCCCTAATCGGCAGCGCCATCCTCCTGGCTGCTGACCAGTCACCGTCACACCCCTACAACCCTCGGTCCAGGGGTCAGGTTTGTTAACGGAATCAGTTAGTCTGTTGCCGCACCATCAGCTCACGTCGAGTGTTATCGCATGCTGCAGCAGCCATGCAGGCTGTTCTGTTTGCTCATGTAGCCTTCAGCGCCGCACGCCTCGCCAACGTCCTGCATGCATCCGCTACTTGCTGTGTACGTCGCTGCATGTATAAGAATACCACGGATGAATAAACAAATCAATCACTTTTTCATTCTGTTCTGCTTTATGGTATCAGAGCGTGCGGCTCCATCCTTGCCTGCGCCTGCTTCCCTTCCGCTGCCTTCCATGGACGACGTCGACCCTCTCTTTCCCTTTGCTCACCCCAGCCATGATGCCCCTAGCTCTTCCCCATCGCTAACCGGTGCACTCGATGGCGCCGTTGATACGTCGCAATCACACTCGCAGCCTCCACCTCCCTCCTCCACCTCACTTCAGACTGTCAACATAAAATCTCATATTCCCATCATGCTCGACATCGTAACTCCCAACTATACCGAATGGTGCTTCTTCTTCGAGTCTGTCATCAGCAAATTCGGCCTCAACTCCTACCTCGCCGCTGCACCGACGACAACACAACGCAGCGACCCAGAATGGCTTATGGTTGATCAATGTTTGGTTAACTGGCTCTACAACACCGTCTCGCGTGATATTCTTCAGATCATTCGCGCACCGGACGCCACGGCTCACTCCATTTAGACGGCCATTCACCATCTCTTCCGCGATCATCAACTGCACCGAGCCGTCTACCTCGAGGCCGAGTACCGCAGCTTGTACCAAGGCGATCTTAGCATCACTGAGTACTGCGCCAAGTTGAAACAGTTGTCTGACGCACTCCGCGACGTTGGCCAGCCAGTTCCGAAGACCTCCCAGGTTCTGAATCTATTGCGCAGGCTCAACAATAAATTTCGTCATACCATTTCTCTCATTACTTCAAAGCAACCACCACATACATTCTTGTATGCACGCTCCCATCTTCTCCTTGAGGAGCTCTACGACTCCCAGCATGGCAAGCTGTCCGCACAGCACGCTTGCCGACTCAAGCCGGTGCCCGTCCACAAGCCCCCACCGACAACAAGCAACAGCCTTCTGGTAGTGCGGCTGGCAGCACTGGTGCTTCCTCACCAGGCTGCTTTAGCACTCCTTCGTCTGGCGGCTCCCGCTCCAACAAGCGTCGTGGCCGTGGTGGCAGCTTTCCACCTGGTGGCCGTGGAAGTGCTCCGCCTCGATCGGCTTTCCCCAACTTGCCGTGGACCGCCGGTTTCAACCCCTAGACAGGCATGGTGTAGGCGTGGCCCATGCCCTTTAGGGCTCTCGCCGCCGGTATTCTCGGCCCTCGTCCTGGCATGCCACCCCAACAAGCCTTCGTCGCCTCGCCGGTTCAGCAACCCTTCATCGCCCTGACACTAGCTCCTACCGCCGACCACGACACCAACGCCTTCCTCGCCGCCTTGTCTAGCGCCGGCGTCCCAACCGCATGCCCCTTTATCTGACCAGCCTCATGATGAAGACTATGTGCCACCTGCCCCTGTTTTGTCACATCATGCAACACTCCCAAGCAAAAAGCCTACAGCTCACACCCAAAAATCTGCACAACTCGTGACTTTGCCTGCCCCAGCTGTAGTTTTGCCCACTACACCACATGTTCCCTTGTCTCCACGAGTCAACCACTCCATCACGCCATCTTCTTCCCTGGCCTCTCCTTCTGTCCCACCGGCAACTTCTAGTTCCTCGCACGACGCTTCGGCGCCCGACTCGCTGCCACCAGCTGCACTGCCACCCTCACATGATGCCACTCCACAATGCCACCACATGGTCACACGCGCTCGCGCCGGCATCATCAAACCCAACCCAAAATATGCCTTCTCTGTGTCGGCCTCCCCCGCGGTCTCTCTAGTTCCAGCCTCCGCTCATGTGGCTCTACGCGATGCCAACTGGCATGATGCCATGCAGCGTGAGTTTGATGCACTACAGGCCAATCACACATGGCGTTTGATCCCGCGACCTCCCGGTGCAAATGTGGTCAATGGGAAGTGGGTCTTCAAGCATAAGATGCATCCCGACGGCAGCTTCGACCGCTAAAAGGCACAGTGGGTCGTCTGTGGCTTCACCCAACGTCCCGACATCGACTTCGGCGAAACGTTCACCCCCGTAGTCAAGCCAGCAACAATCCGGACTGTTCTTGCTCTCATTGCTAGTCGCCAATGGCCGGTGCGATAGATTGACATATCCAACGCATTCCTTCATGGCTACCTCAATGAACGCGTAATATGCCAGTAACCCACTGGCTTCGTCGACCCCGCGCAAACGGATGACTTCTGCCTCCTGTCACGGTCCCTCTACGGCCTCCGTCAAGCCCCACGCGCGTGGTTCACCCGCATCGCCAACTTCCTTCGGGCCATTGGCTTCACCGCAACCAAGTCCGACTCCTCCCTGTTCATACTTCGACACGATACCGGGGTGGCCTACCTCCTGCTCTACGTCGACGATATGGTGGTTACTGCGTCCACCGACTCGCTGCTACATGACATCATTTCTCGTCTTCGCACCGAGTTTGCCGTAAAAGACTTGGGACCCCTTCATTTCTTCCTCGACGTGGACGTACCTCCAGCGGCTTCTTCCTCTCCCAGTCCACGTACGCCATGGAGCTACTCGATCGCGCGGGCATGTCGTAGTGTAAATCGGCCACAACTCTAGTTGACGTCAAGCCAAAGCTGTCATCTTCATAAGGCCAACTAATCAGTGATGCCAGCCTCTACCGCAGCATAGCAGGAGCCTTGCAGTACCTCACAATCACATGGCCTGACATCACCTACGCCGTCCAACAAATTTGTTTACATATGCATGCTCCCAGAGACTCTCACATGGCGATGGTGAAGCGGGTTCTGCGTTACATCTGTGGCACCAAGGGCCTCGATCTACATCTCAGATCGGCTTCCTCTCATGAGATCACAACATACTCCAACGCCGACTGGGCCGACTGCCCCGACACAAGACGCTCTACTTCCGGCTACTGCGTCTTCCTTGGAGATGCCCTTGTCTCCTGGTCATCCAAACGCCAGCCAACTGTGTCTCGGTCAAGCGCTGAGGCGGAGTATCGCGCTGTCGCCAACGTCACTGCCGAATGCATCTGGCTTCATCAACTACTCGGCGAACTCCACTGCGACGTCCCGCGAGCAACCGTGGCCTACTGCGATAATGTCTCAGCGGTGTACATGTCAAAGAACCCGGTTCACAATCGGCGTACTAAACATATTGAGCTGGACATCCATTTTATTCGAGACCGTGTCGCGATGGGAGATCTACGCGTTGTCCATGTTCCAACTGGGCAGCAGATCGCGGACGTGATGACTAAGGGATTGTCTACAGCACAGTTCACTGAATTCCGGTCCAGTCTTTCCGTCGGTCCACCTGACGTATCGACTGCGGGGGTGTGTTAACGGAATCAGTTAGTCTGTTGCCGCATCATCAACTCACGTCGATTGTTATCGCATGCTGCAGCGGCCATGCAGGCTGTTCTGTTTGCTCACGTAGCCTTCAGCGCCGCACGCCTCGCCAACGTCCTGCATGCATCCGCTACTTGTTGTGTACGCCGCTGCATGTATAAGAATACGACGGACGAATAAACAAATCAATCACTTTTTCATTCTGTTCTGCTTTAAGGTTCTACCACCACCACTATCGGCAACCGAGCTAGCTGCATGCACTAATCTGCTAAGATTGTTAGTATCCTATCACTCATGCATAGTCTTTCTCAGTCAAATATAATGTGGAATAGAAGCGAGCTCCAAAACTATATTAAGTGGTATATACCAATCATTTTTTAAAAAAACTTAAACCGATAAAAAATACGAACAGTTCACTTATATATATATTAAGTGAAGATTCCTGTCCATTGTTACTTTGTAGTAACCTGCGGTTACAGATCCAACGACTGTGCATGTTATGCATGGATGTCATGCCAGGGTATCATCTGAACCGACAAGCAATAAGGTTTAGGTGTCTTAGGTCCATTATTTCCCTCTAGCTGAATATATAGATGAATAGTACCACTTGCTGTTGTCTGGAGAGTTGGTATCTATGTGCTCTACACATTTGTCATGCCGCGTCGCCGCGATATGCCTGATATCCACATCACATGTGTTCTTGTTAATCTTCAGCAATCTCACCGTGTCCGGCCTGTCAAGGATCACATTCCCCTGTAATATACAATCATATCGGAAACTCACCAAAGGCACCAAATTTGACATGCATGCTCACTGCATTCAAGTGACCATGCATCAAGGCATGAGCTAGCTGATCTACCCAGGCCATGCATGCCCAGCATGCATTTGACTCTAAAAAACTCTGAATAGGTTGCATGCCTAGTAGCTAGTACTGTAGTACATATCATATCGTTGTTCGTCCAGGACTTGGCTCCTGGCAGGCTGGCAGGCATGCGTGCATGCATTTCCCATAGAATTAATATTATCTGTCAATTTCAAAGTATGAATTATTATTTTAATTGATCATATTTTGATTATAATTGTTATTTGAGAATTTGCATTCTCTCTTTTGTCTATCGGTTACCATCCCTATATCACTCATTTGTTTCGACAATTTTATCCTCTATCAAAAATAAAACTATTTTATAACATACATAGAAGGATATTAGAAATTATAATTTATATATGGAGATTTTTATGGTGCACCCAAAGATCTATAGATCTATAGACGGTTGATTGTATTTCATTCAACGGTTCAGATTTGATTAAGGTAACCTATTACTTTTTAGGAGGTAATAGGTCACGTATATTTCCATTTAAAATCATATGCACGTCAGGCAATTGATATGTTTCCGTTTATACTGTGTAATATCACTCACTTCCCATTTTTTATTGAGTAATCAGAAGATAATATCATGCCCTTCCTTTTCTCTTTCGCATAATGAGGATAGCATTCTTTTTTTGCGTGCATGCAGTACACAAAATATGCATGTTTTTAGTTTTTTTTTTGCAAATTTCTCTCGGTGTGATTCCCATATTTTTTGTGATGTGCAATTTTTTTATTTTTTTCAACGTGAATGGATCGGAACAAAGATGTAATACAAATTGTTTGGAATTATAGGTGGTTAATTTTTTAAAAAGAATTGCACATATTTTATTAAGTTTCATCTTATAATAATACATGTTTTTAGGTATTTGAAATATTATTTATTAAAATTATATCGTTATAGTAACAATTTATTTTTTTGTTTGAATATGTGATTTGTCTATATGAAAGTCATGAAATTACAAAGTTTTTCTTATAATTTGCGTAGGTGTTTTATAAGTTTCCAAAATCATTTAATTGTTGGACCCACATAGCAACCAAATTATATTTTGGGCAACAAATTTGTTGCCAACCGGTGGCCCATATTTGCTTAATGGTAACTAATACATTACACGACAAGAGCAAGGTAATGACCGGCTATAGTCAGTAAAATCATTAAAAAATAAATTTATTTTTATTAATTAAATAAAATCAAGGGTTGAAATTTATCTTACCTCTTACCCCATAAGTAGGATAGTGGAGCACCATAAAAGCCCCCTTATATATTCTATTGCCACCAGTAGAACATGCCATAAAATTGCTCAGTTTTTGCTGTCGTCTTCAACAGTTGAAGGTATTATTAGATCGAGCTAGCGAAAGATGGATCGGTCGGCTGTCGGCTCCCTTTGATTCTACTACACTGGCTGCAATAATGCCTTGTTAATCACACAGCCACATGTCAAAACTGGCCATGTGCTTAGCTTGCGCTGTAACTAAGTTGCAGAGAAACGATGATAGCCACGAAGAAATTAAGCATCGGGCATAAATGTTAAATTAAGGTGAAATTAAACTCTGTTTACTGTTTATAATACACTGGTGTGATATTACTATGGTCCCAAGGAATCGAAGTGAGATTATGCAACAATGGCAATGCAACGCTGGAGAGGGGATTAAACAAAAGGGTGATTTTACGGTTCTTGTGGTATTAAGAGGTACCACATTTTTCAGTGTTAATTTTGATATTAAAAGGTAATAAAATTAATACATTTTGAAAAAATGTAGTACCTTTTGTAGCTCCTCAAGAATTATAAAATTTCTCCAAACGAGAAGTTACAACCTATGTGAGGCCTGCACTGAGATACTGAGATGCTGCTGCTACACTATATCAAATCACAGCAATGATACGACTAACTTGATCAACTGTGTTATAGTGAAATACTATCGTAATTTCTCTATCTCAGAATATTATATTTATAATCAGATTTGATATTTTATAATATAATAAATTTACATAATATTGTTTATTTGTTAGATTCATTAGACTATGAAATGTTAAATCTGATTCTACATTATTACAACACAGAGGAGTACTTTCCAATGGGATCAACAATGCTCTGGACTTCTGCATGCTTTATCCCAAGTTTCATCGATCTTTCCTTTGGTAGTGATTTTACGGTTTTTTTGAGAGGTATCAAAATTTTTAGCTCCTAATATTTGAAGGTATCAAAATTAAAATTAAAAATTCTTCTCGTGTTATCTCCTCAATAACTATAAAATTTATCTTCCTTTAGAATCTAATATAATGAGTGGCAATTTGTGCCGAATACTGCAAGTGAAAACGATTTCTCTTTTGGTTAAACGAACCATTTGAGAAATTAAGGTCGTCTTAAGGGAAAGTAATGTTTTTTTATTTTTATCAAAGGGCGCTATGAATGCATATATATGGGAGTTCAGCTGGGCCCTTTAGTTAGTAAATGAGAAATTTTACGATCTAAGAGAAGGTATCAGAATTTTTAGTATTAAGAGGTATTAAAATGAAAATTGTAGTACTTCCGCAAGAACCGTAAAATCACTCTTAATAAGTATTAAAATAATCAAGATTATAAATTATTAGATAAGTGTATATATATGATTCTGATAATCATTATTAGGTATATAACTGATTATAATTATTCATTTTTTCTTTAAACATAAATTGTTAATAAGCTGTCATAAAGTACGTAAGATTTAATAATTTATCACTCGTGCTTTAAACAGAAGTTGTTAATAAACATAACTGTCTTTTCATTTTTCTATCAAGACCCACGGTTGTCATTGTTGTCATGTCTTACAATTCCTTAACTGTATTGACAGTTGGGCACAAGAGGACTTGAGGAAGTACAGAAACTCCATTACCATATTGCCGCGAACTGCAGAACATTCAGAGAGCAGGTGGGCAGGTGGCTTCTCTTACACTAGAGTGTCCTTTCTCAAAACCAACATAAATTAAGACGGCATTCGAGGCTAATACAAGCGTATGATTTGCATTAGCAGCAGCATCATTAAAACGAGCCAGACAATGAGCCTAGAGTGCGTGTTCTACCTAAAAGGAGGTGACTGAAACGGCCAACCTAATAACAGTAAACTAGTTTGATGAAATGACTTGTATTCAAAAGAAAAAAAACAATATTTGGCTTCTAGCTTCGGCGTACAAAACGAAATGAGATCTCTCGAGGGAATCGACTGCAGTGCAGGCGCAGTCGACTCTCTCCACATCGTCAGATTTCGATCTGACAGATGTTGAAAGAGACTTGAGGCTTCAGAGGTGGGTTTCGTATGGGGCGGAGCCCATCTCCACAGCGTCGAACGTCTACGCACCATTAAATCCGCACCGAATGACGTGGATCACGACTGCAGAAGACAATAAGAGCCCCTACTTCCATACAAAACCTGGCATGCTAACAAGGGCTCAACCAAAAGGACAGTGCTCGTCTGTTGCTCGCGATGTTACACCTGCAACTACTCGTTCAACAGTTTTGTACTAGTGTTGCGTTTCCTGGTTTGGTGATGCATTCAGGGGAGAAATAAATTACAGTCGATGCAACGAACGACGCAGACGTCGTAATCAGATTCAGAGTAGACACGGCTGATTTCATTGTACGATGTAATAGAAAGAAACAGAAAGTTGCAGTTGTATTACTCGGAAAATTATTGGTCAGTTTCGGTCAATCTGTCACTCAGCTCAGACTTATCAACTCATTCATGTACCATCCTTAATGCAAATGTCATACTAAATAACGAGCTAAGGAATCCCTCCTTTTGCCACCGGACTATCCAATCGAATTGATTGTAAGATTCATAAGGATTAATTTTACGAAGATTCTATTGTATTCCAGAAGCTCGTAACATCGGGACTGATAAGACCCAATTTACAGCTTCTTCCCCGCTAATAAAACCGATTCCTTCAACTTGTTCTAAAAAATAGGATTCTATGTAATAAGTGACTATTTAGTTGTTGGGATTGAGCTGTTTCATTCAGGATGATTTGGTGCAAATTCCAAAAATATTCTATTATCATCCTGTACCATGTGGTTCAGTTAAATTCATCGAACTAGTCCATTCGAGATGGAACAGGAGCGCATGACTGGTTTCTTTCATCGCCCAACCCACACCACACCATCGCAACACCGCCCTCTCCACACCATCGTTGGGCCGCCACACCATCGCCCGTTGGCCGATCGTCCTCTCCATTCTCCAGATCTTGTCCGCCTCACTAGAATCGAGGTCAACCCATCTGTTGTGTCATCCATCTTCGGCTGCATAACGCAAGAGAGGTAAAGAGCCCCATCATGTAAAAAAATCTATGAGAATCCACAAAATCCATTGGCAAAATAAAAAAGGTTTTAACCCTAGATAAAACACAACCCAATGGCATGCATGGGAAACTTTTTTGAGTGTGTTTGGTCAGAATTGAGCGGATTGGGGTGAGATTATTGGAATGGATTTTTTTAATAATATAAATTTTAAAACAAATTTCAAAAGTGTTACACATTTTTCAAACATTTCAAAAATAACCTATTGTCGGTTGATTAACCATCGATATAGGCTACATCATCCTAGATCGTCGGTTAATCAACTAACAACGGAATGACAGGACAGATCGGGCGGTAGCAGAGCCAGTTCAATAGATAAACGATTGATCTAGGGGTGGCCTAGATTGGCCGATTAAGGGGGCCACCGAGGTGGAGGAGTTGAGGCGTCAGAATGAGCTTCTACGCCAGAGTGTCGCCGACACCACACAGCTACGCCACAAGATTCGAGAGCTGCAGAAGGACCTAGAGGAGGTCGCTCCCCATCCGCCTCGAAAGAGGAAGTCGCTCTGGATCCCCACAGCTAGGCCCAAGAGGATATCCCGCAGTGCCCCTCCCACCGGGCCCTCCAGCTCCACTACCCCTACACCGACCCTCTCCGTCGAGCCCGTGATCGAGTCGTCCCCCGAGCTGCCTTAGACGTAGTTTTACGGTTGTTTGTTTCCTTTTTTTGCTTGGAATGTATTGCCACTCATGTCAAATATAAGGCATGGGTGAAGACTAAATAAGGAATCCATATGTAATAATCTTAGTTCAAAACTTTTTGAAATAAAACTTAGTCACATTCCCTCTAAATGTATGTCTGTTTTGGAAAACCCACTTCAAGATGACAAACACTCAAGGATCCGATGCCCCTCAAAACGGAGGAAACAACGGGAATCTGCCCCAATGGGGAGCGACGGGACAAAGGCATGCCCTAGTCGCCAATCACCCCACTCTGGCCGAAATGATGGCTAATCAAAATCAGTTGATAGCCACACTGCTGAATCAGATGCAACAATAGCAGAACCAGATGCAGGAGCAACAAGCTCAGCTCTTCTGTCTGCACCAGCAGCAGCCCGAGCTCCCACATCCCGCCACTCCAGCTCTGGCACCAGCTTCACAGCTGTTGGAATTTCTCCGCATCTGTCCACCCACCTTCTGATGAGGACATCACTTCACATGATACACACATGCATCACCCTGATACACACATGCACCATCAACCTACAATTCAATTACAGGGACCAATCACATGCGCCCGTGCCCGTCGCTTGAACCATGAGGTTAATTCTTTCCTTAGCAACTATGTTAATATTTGTTTGGACGGGATGCTACTGAATACTAGTGATATTTTGTTACTTAGGAACATGGGAGATGGAATAGGAGAGTTGGAGTTGAAGACGGAGTCGCACGGATGATTTGAAGTCAAGAATTCGCTGGTTCGGACTACATCAACCACCATGCACCAAAATGGGCGTAATTTCCTCATACTAAGTCCGATTGGCGCGTTCTTGGACTTTTTGGAAAGCTGAGGAGAAGACGGATCTTTTGCCATTGGTTTCGTCTCATTTGGAATCTCGAGTCGTCCTGTGTGTTTGAAACAGCCCTGCATGACAGAATTGGGCCGAGTTGGACCTTGTACTGAGTTGGAGGCCGTGTTGGCCCATAGTCCGAGTCTGTACGTCTTCTACAGGCTGCCCACACCTTATATACTCATGTCAGCCGCCTTTAGGGTTAGGTTTTGCTTTGTTTGCATCTACACTTGTGTGTGTTTAGATCCCGCTCCTGCACCGGACCGATTGGCTGCTGCATCAGCGTTTGTGAAACCTCTCCTCTTCATAGTTTATCTGTGATTTGGCATTCGACTTGTGTTCTTCCTGTTCTTGCTTGTGTTCTTGGGTTCGCTTGCAGGAAATAGCCTTCGTGGCGAGGTCAATCGCGCCCTGCGTGGTTGATAACCAACGGAGACGATGGTGTAGCGATTGCAAGGTTTTGATCCGCCGGACCAGAGCCTTGGATCGTCAACGTCGAGATTCTCCACCAACCCAAGTTATCCTTACCTAGCGGAAGATTGGGACCAATCCCCCATTAGTTGGTATCAGAGCCAGGTTTCCCGTTAGGTAATCTCGATCTGCTTTTATTTTTACCGAGAGTCCAGAAAACCCTCACAAAAAAAATCCCCACCGAAAACCCCTTTGTGCCTTGCGATTTTAATTTCAGTTTTTAACCTTGTTGAGTTTGTGTTCTTGTAGAGTCTTGTTGCTGGTTTAGTCATCCCTTTGTGTTGTTTGAGTAGTAGTTGGTCTTATGTCTCAAAAAATTCCCCACCCGAAACCCCCCTCCACAACCCTACTCATTTTCCACATCGAGTCTTTGTGACCCCCCTTCGGTAAAACAGGCATAACTTTTCGCTCGTTTGGCAGAAAAATCTGAATTTTTTTGAGCATATTCTTGACCCAATTTGGAGCCTACCCTAACAGGATTTCCCTGTTAGCCTTCATTAGAATCGCCAAAAAAAATCAGGAAGATAAAGAAAAAAATTGGTCAAAGTTTTTGCTCGCCGTTCAGCGAACTTGTTGAATTTCTGTGAACCACATCCCACCTCAGTTGCAGGTACCAATTTTTGTGGTTGCATCTCTTGTCATCCTTGTTCAAAAAAATATAGAGTGAAAAAAACGGTCCTGTCGATTGCTTGTCCGATCTCTTGTCCGATCTCTTGTCCGATCCCTTGTCCGTTCAGCGGCAGCGGTCCTGTCGATTGCTTGTCCGATCTCTTGTCCAATCCCTTGTCCGATCAGCGGCAGCGGTCCTGTCGATTGCTTGTCCGATCTCTTGTCCGATCCCTTGTCCGATCCACTTGAGTTTTGTGCACATAGTTTCCCTCTATTGCTTGAATTTTCACCTTGAGAGCACCAAGGCCAGCAACTTTGATGAGTACTAGGGAACACTTATTGAACTTGGTTTAACTGTTATTACTATCGCTATTCCTTGCTACTTACTTGCTTTCCAAGCTACACCTTCTCTTGGTCAGGACAGGTTCACATCTTGCAATCGCCACCACCCTCCACTTGGTTCATCACCT
This sequence comes from Zizania palustris, assembly GCA_019279435.1. Taxonomy (NCBI): domain Eukaryota; kingdom Viridiplantae; phylum Streptophyta; class Magnoliopsida; order Poales; family Poaceae; genus Zizania; species Zizania palustris. The sequence goes on along the minus strand of JAAALK010000079.1, from coordinate 37,815,271 downwards.
GTAGGCTGGTGACCTCACTGCGGCGTGGTAAGAACACTTGCAAGCGTGGGTAAGGCGCTTGTCGGATTGCTTCCACCACACACCCACCCCCACCTAGTTGCGTTCCATAAGGATTATTCTTTGTTGTTTTGTCTTTTCACTAACATGGCAGATAACAGCGGTACCCCTCCATATGATTTTAATGACTGTGTCTCACGACGTGCTCTACTAGAGTCTCAGCGGCAGACCCAACATTCCATCGAACGTCTCGCGCGTACTGTGGCTGACCTAGTGGACCGGATGACTGCCCTGGAGACACGATTGCCTGCTGCACAAGCCGACGATGGCCATGTTGAGGAGGAAGACGACCTATCCTATGCCGGAAACAATGGCATTGACCCTGACGAGGCTGCACGTCATCCCTTTCAGTTCAATCATCAAGGTATGGGCGGCCACCGCAACCGCCATCCACGAGGTAACAATGGCAACCGCGGGAACAATGATCCCTACTCCAAGGTAAAATTTTCAGTACCTCATTTTGCTAGCACCTATGATCCAGATGCATATTTAGATTGGGAGATGTCAGTCGAACAAAAATTTAATGCCCACATGGTTCCTGCTATCCACCGCGTGCGCTTAGCTACTAGTGACTTCACTGGATATGCTCTTCTTTGGTGGACTGAAATAGTTCAGGTTGGCAATGAACCACAAAATTGGGGTATGTTAAAACGGCAAATGCGTGGTAGATGGGTCCCTCCTTCATATAAACGTGATTTGAGAAAAAAATTGCAGCGCCTAAACCAAGGAAATAAATCGGTAGAGGAGTATTATCAGGAGTTGCAAATAGGTTGCATGTGTGCTGAAATTGAGGAGGACAATGAGGATAAAATGGCCCGTTTTTATGGTGGTTTAAGATGTGAAATTCAGGATATTATTGATTATAAAGAATACAATACTATCACTCGTCTTTTCCACCTTGCTATGTTTGCAGAAAAAGAATTGCAGGGTCGCCAACAACCACAACGCAGCATGAGGACCAACATTGGTGGTGCTACTTCACGCTCAAGTGGGCAGCAGCAACGACCACCACCACCACCTTCTCGACCGGTGGCTACATCAGCACCTTCTACATCTACAGCCTAGGCTGAGAGCTCCAAGGCTGTAGCATCCAAGGCGCCAGCCAAGCCCACCTCCTCGGCGGCCTCTACTGCACGTTCTGCAGCGATCCAGTGTCACCGATGCAAAGGATTCGGCCACGTTATGAAGGACTGCCCTAGTCAGCGGGCTTATATCGCTACGGAAGACGGTGGCTATGTAAGTGCTAGTGATGTTGAAGATGAATACACACTTGCTGCTAACATTGCAGGAGATTACGATGCTTCCGACGATGATGCTGTTTTTGCACCGAATGCCTCCGCCGACCATGAAGCACTTATTGTACAACGCGTCTTGAGCACTCACATGGAGCAGGACGATCGGGCACAACAGAATAATCTGTTTCAGACCTTCTTCATCGTCAATGACCGTCGTGTACGTGTCATCATCGACAGTGGTAGTTGCAACAATTTGGTGAGCCACGACATGGTAACGAAGCTTCAACTTCCCACACGTGCGCATCCACACCCTTACCATGTGCAATTGTTCAACAATAGCGGTAAGGTCAAGGTAACACAAACTGCTCACATCAAATTTTCCATTGGTACATACTTCGGAGTTGCTGATTTTGATGTAGTACCAATGCAAGCATGTTCTCTGTTACTTGGTAGACCTTGGGAGTATGATACTGATGCTACACACCATGGTAGGAGAAATAAGTACACATTTATGTATAAAGGAAAGAAAGTTACATTGCTTCCTATGACTCCTGCTGAAATTGTGAAATTTGAACAAGAAAAACATGCTAGGGACGCACAAAAAAGCAAACAACCTTCTGAAAATCAGAAAGTAGCCAAAACGCTTTCGAGGCAACAGAAAGATAAATTTGCTTCTCCTTCTTCATCACAAGTTATTAATCTGAAAGGACGTGTCATGCTTGCAACTAAAACTGACCTTGCTAAAATTTGTGATGATACTCCCATGATATATGGCTTGATTTGCATGAACGTGCTATTTTCACTTGCGAACATTCCTAGCTCTGTTCCTGTTGCAGTCACTGACCTTTTGCAGGAGTTTAACGATGTTTTTCCTGCTGAGATACCACCCGGGCTGCCACCGATAAGCGGCATCGAGCACCAAATTGATTTAATCCCGGGAGCGTCTCTTCCTAATCGTGCAGCGTACCGTACCAATCCAGAGGAGACAAAAGAAATTGAGCGCCAAGTACAGGACCTTCTTGATCGTGGGTACGTCCGTGAAAGCCTTAGTCCTTGTACAGTACCCGTTCTTTTGGTGCCTAAGAAAGATGGTAGTTGGCGCATGTGTGTTGATTGTCGTGCTATTAATAATATCACCATTCGATATCGACACCCTATTTCTAGATTGGATGACATGCTTGATGAGCTTAGTGGTGCCATTATCTTTACTAAGATCGATCTCCGTAGTGGCTACCACCAAATTCGCATGAAACTAGGTGATGAATGGAAAACTGCTTTTAAAACAAAGTTTGGATTATATGAGTGGCTTGTCATGCCTTTTGGACTTACTAATGCACCTAGTACCTTCATGCGCTTGATGAATGAAGTCCTACGACACTTTATATGACGCTTTGTGGTTGTATACTTTGATGATATCTTGGTTTATAGCAAGTCTCTCACTGAACATGTTGAACACCTACATGCTGTTTTTTTGTCCTCCGTGAGGCTAGAATGTTTGGTAACCTTGAGAAGTGCACGTTTTGCACGGATCGAGTTGTGTTTCTTGGATATGTTGTCACTTCACAGGGTATTGAGGTTTACGCGGCAAAGGTAGAAGCAATCAACAACTGGCCGCAACCCCAAACTATCACACAGGTACGCAGTTTTCTTGGTCTTGCAGGTTTCTACCGGCGTTTTGTGAAAGATTTCAGCACCATATCCGGTCCTTTGCATGAGTTGACCAAGAAGGAAGTCACTTTTACTTGGGAACCAGCACAAGAATAAGCTTTTGCCACACTCAAGGATCGTCTTACACATGCACCTCTACTTCAGCTACCCGACTTCAGTAAGCCTTTTGAGTTAGAATGTGATGCTAGTGGTTTTGGAATAGGAGGTGTGCTGCTACAAGGAGGTAAACCCGTGGCCTATTTTAGTGAGAAATTACATGGTCCACAATTGAATTATTCTACCTATGATAAGGAATTATATGCCTTAGTGCGTGTGCTTGAAACTTGGCAACATTACCTTTTGCCTAAGGAGTTTATTATTCATTCGAATCATGAAGCATTGAAGTATATACGTAGCCAAGCAAATCTGAATAAACGACATGCTAAATGGGTAGAATTTATTGAGACTTTTCCATATATCATTAAGCATAAGAAAGGGAAAGATAATGTGATTGGTGATGCTTTATCTAGACGTTATACATTCTTTCTCAACTTGATTATAAGATCTTTGGTTTAGAAACATTGAAGGACATGTATGCTACTGATTTGGACTTCAAAGATGCTTTTGCAAATTGTACAGATGACCGTGCTTGGAACAAATATGTGCTGAATAATGGATATCTTTTTCGTGCTAACAAGTTATGTGTGCCGCTAGCTCTCTTCGCTTGTTGTTATTGCAGGAAGCACACGGTGGTGGTTTGATGGGTCATTTTGGATAAAAAACCGAAGATGTGCTGTCCACACACTTCTATTGGCCTAGGATGAGACGAGATGTTGAGCGCCATGTGGCACGATGCACTACTTGCAATAAAGCTAAGTCCCGTCTAAACCCACATGATCTTTATATGCCTCTGCCCGTTCCTAATGTACCTTGGGAGGATATTTCTATGGATTTTGTGTTAGGATTACCTAGAACTAGGAGGGGGAGAGATAGTATTTTTGTGGTGGTAGATCGGTTCTCTAAAATGGCGCATTTTATACCTTGTCACAAGAGCGATGATGCTACCAATGTTGCTGATTTGTTTTTCAGAGAGGTCATACATCTGCATGGAGTTCCCAATACCATCGTTTCAGATCGTGATGCTAAATTCTTAAGTCATTTTTGGAGGACGTTGTGGCATAAGCTAGGGACGAAGCTGCTGTTTTCTACTACTTGTCACCCCCAAACGGATGGGCAAACGGAGGTCGTCAACCGTACATTGTCCACCATGTTGAGGGCTGTTTTGAAGACCAACTTGAAGCTCTAGGAAGAGTGTCTACCTCATATTGAGTTTGCATATAATAGGTCAGTACACTCCTGATGGGGATGAGGTTGGGTGGCCCGATCTTTCGGTGAGAGGATAGGATAAGGTAACTTCGATTGGATGGAGACGACGTTGACGACCCGACTACAACTGAAGTCTCTAGGGGTATTTATAGCCCTAGGGACGTCCCCAAAGTTTGGAAACTTATTACATATGGAAACTACTAATTATTTCCAAAACAGAATTACTAGAAAAGAGAAACTTAGATCCTTAAGCCTTGGCCGTGCTTCTTTCGGTGGAATAAATATATTATCTTCCATGTAGACATCCTCAGCTTTCCAAAAAGTCCAAGATCATCTAAATCGGAGCTTCCATGTGAAAGATATGCATGTGTGAATCTCGTGCTCCCCTTGAAGTCCGAGTCTGAGTAACACGCATTGTTTTGGTTATTGCAATCTCCTCGGATCGAATCTGGAAGTGTAGCTGCATCCGTTGGAAAGAGGACGTCTCAATCTTTCCAAAAAGTCCACGATCATCCAAATCGGAGCTGCCATGTAAAAGTTGTGCATGTTTGAATTTGTTGCTGTCCATGCAGTCCGAATCCGTGTCGAAAATGTGTAGAAGTTAATCTCCACTTTCTCTTGGCACATAAATAACGTCCCAAAATTGTATATTATGTTTTCATGCCCTTGACTTGGTCCCCAATCAACTTCCATGATGTTCCATGCCCTTTTTGCGCTCTCAACGTGTTGCTTGATCCATGTGAGAACTTCTGTAATTGAAATTAAAAGTACCTCATGGTGTAGCATCCATGGTTCAAATAAATAAAATTTAAATCTAACGTAGAAAGCATGCACCTTAGTTTGTTTGCTCACAATCATGGTCATATCCGAGCTAGTGATGTCCTCATCATTCTCTCCTTCTTGGCTACAAACCGTCCTCGGTTTGTTCTTGTATTGGCACTCATTGTAGCTCCTAGCAAAATAGATATCATTGTGCAATATCACTTGTCCTTTTGTTACATTGTGAGTAGAAGGAAACCAACTCACGTTGACATTCGGTTTCGCATGTGTCAGTGAAGAACCATCCTTGATGAAAGGAGACGAAAATGTGAGGTTGTTGAACAACTTAACATGCTCTCCTTCTTGAAAGCAAACATGTGTTTTTAAATCAAAACAAGAGACTCTCGAGGCAGTAGGATTATATAACATGACTTGCTCGAGGTAATTATTTTCAGGATTTACATGCAATTTCAAATCTGAACATATGTAAATTCTATGCAAAAAGTATATGTCTTGCTTATGGTATGTGCCAAATATATGAAAAATAACATTGGCAGGACATGACAAATTAAACCTTGCAAATAATTTTTCTTTTAAATAAGTGAGCTCACAAAGATCCATAATTTCAATATATCCCCATGTATTTAAAGATGATAATAATTTAATTTCTTCATTCTCATTAGTAATGTGGAAAACATGTTTAACATCAGCGCTTGAGGAATTAACAATAGAAACAACACGTTCTTCCACTAGTTTTGGCAGGTATATAAGTGAAGCATTAACACACAACTCTTCTTTGTCATAAGGAATTTCAAGCAAATCATCTGTTAACAAAGAAATTTCAGAAAAAGATTCCACAAATGGATGCTCTATAATAGCATGAATATCTGATGATTGTGTTTGATGAGGAGCACACTCACCTTGATTAATTTCAGCACATATATTACCTTGCAAAACCTTCTCTGATGATGCAAGTGCATACTTGCTCTCGTTTTCCTGTTCAAAGTTAGTAGAACTAGAAGGCAAACTGATTGGCGTCTTCTCTGAATCAATAGCAATCTGAATTTCAGCTCGACATGCAAGTTCAAACAATTGAAAGAGAGAATTATATGTTTCATGAAGAAGCATTTCCCGAATTTCCTTGTTAAGCCCACGTAAAAACCTTTGTTCAATAGCTTCTTCACATTCATCTATAGCACAACGTAATAAACAAGCATGCATATCATGATAGTATAAGGCAACGCTTTTGCTATCTTGTTTTAAACATTGTAGTTTCTTTAACAGAATATCGGCATAATATGGAGGAACAAAAGCATCTCTCAAATATTTCTTTAAGTCTTTCCAAGATTGAGGTATTTTATCATGTCTACAAAGATGTTTCCAATGATATGCAGCATCTTTAACTAACACTTTAGAGGCAGCCATAACCTTTTCTCTTTCAGACATGTTATACTTTTTAAATTCATTATCTACAGCTAGCTCCCATTGAATATATGCCTGAGGATCATAATTTCCTTCAAAATAAGGTATTGTACATTTGAACCTAGCTAGAATTTCATCACATACCTCATATTTATTGTGTTGATCTCTCATGTGTCAATGAAGATGTCGATATTGAGCTTCACTATATCCTATCTCTTTGTGTATCCCTGCCATGATTATTAGTAGACAAGAAACATACAAATAATATGTACGCTCCTATTAACTACAAGATTGTGAAGGCACAACGTCACACTCGCTCAATCCTGTATCAAGCTCTTACAAGTTCTTACCAATGCAAGCATGAAGGTGTTGTACACCGACTTAACCACAAACACCACGGAGATTAGATGTATCGATGCTTTGGAAAACACTTGGTTGTACAAGTTGTAGTCAAATCTATGGAGCTCTAGGTAGGCTGAAATATGTAGCAAGGAAAACTAGAACCACATTAGCATAAGCAAATTGAGTAATTGTTCAACATCGGTATTGTGCTGATCCTAGGCTTGAACGTACTAGAGACGCGAGCCTAGACACAAACGATACCACCAAACCGCAAAAGGTAGAACTAGCTTTCCTCCTCTTTTGTCACAAGTTTTCTTTCTTCACTTTTTTTCTCTTTTCTCTTTTTTTGGTGCAGCTTTTTTTTCTTCTTTTTTTGAGCACCTTTCTGCCTTTTTTCCTTTTTTCTCTCTTTTTTTAAAGAACAACAAATGACAAGGTGACTCTTAGTATAGAACTCCCGAACCTTGTACGTCCCAAAACAGAACGCAAACGACCGAATATGAAGATGACTCTAAAAGGGAAAACACAGATCTGGTTGTAAGCTTTCCAAAATATATCAAAACTATCCAATCCGAGTAGGCAGGTGCGAGATATGATAGTTTTAGTAACACCTGCACAACCTGCCCGAATTCTACCCGAATTCCAGAATAACAAACCGACTAAACCGACCAAGACACGGTGGTAAAAACGTGACAAGAACTCGAAACTCTAAACGAACTAAACGCTAAGACCAGCAACTTCACACGACGATGCAACCAAAAACTCAAAAAGCTGATACTAAGCAGAACTAGTAATAGGCTCAAAGAGGCTTGGATCTCGGGTAATTTTTTTTGTGTGGCTTTTTTGGACTGTAGGAAAAAATGAAATAAAAACTCACCGAGCAACGAAAGCTCTGATACCACTTGATGGGGATGAGGTTGGGTGGCCCGATCTTTCGGTGAGAGGATAGGATAAGGTAACTTCGATTGGATGGAGACGACGTTGACGACCCGACTACAACTGAAGTCTCTAGGGGTATTTATAGCCCTAGGGACGTCCCCAAAGTTTGGAAACTTATTACATATGGAAACTACTAATTATTTCCAAAACAGAATTACTAGAAAAGAGAAACTTAGATCCTTAAGCCTTGGCCGTGCTTCTTTCGGTGGAATAAATATATTATCTTCCATGTAGACATCCTCAGCTTTCCAAAAAGTCCAAGATCATCTAAATCGGAGCATCCATGTGAAAGATATGCATGTGTGAATCTCGTGCTCCCCTTGAAGTCCGAGTCTGAGTAACACGCATTGTTTTGGTTATTGCAATCTCCTCGGATCGAATCTGGAAGTGTAGCTGCATCTGTTGGAAAGAGGACGTCTCAATCTTTCCAAAAAGTCCACGATCATCCAAATCGGAGCTGCCATGTAAAAGTTGTGCATGTTTGAATTTGTTGTTGTCCATGCAGTCCGAATCCGTGTCGAAAATGTGTAGAAGTTAATCTCCACTTTCTCTTGGCACATAAATAACGTCCCAAAATTGTATATTATGTTTTCATGCCCTTGACTTGGTCCCCAATCAACTTCCATGATGTTCCATGCCCTTTTTGCGCTCTCAACGTGTTGCTTGATCCATGTGAGAATTTCTGTAATTGAAATTAAAAGTACCTCATGGTGTAGCATCCATGGTTCAAATAAATAAAATTTAAATCTAACGTAGAAAGCATACACCTTAGTTTGTTTGCTCACAATCATGGTCATATCCGAGCTAGTGATGTCCTCATCAACTCCACTACTAAGGTAAGTCCGTTTCAAGTGGTCTATGGCTTTAATCCGCGTGCTCCTATTGATTTGCTACCATTGCCACCATCTGAAAAATTGAATTTTGATGCTACTACACGTGCTGAATTATTACTTAAGATGCATGAAACTACTAAAGCAAACATAGAGAAAATGAATGAGAAATATTTTGCTTATGGTAGTAAGGGTAGAAAAGAGATAACATTTGAACCAGGTGATCTTGTTTGGTTGCACTTGCGCAAGGATCGTTTTCCTGATTTGAGAAAGTCTAAATTGATGCCCCGTGCTGATGGTTCTTTCCGTGTGCTTGAGAAGATAAATGATAATGCATATAAACTTGAGTTGCCTGCAGCTTTTGGGGTTAGTCCCACATTTAACATTTCAGATTTAAAGCCATATTTGGGAGATGACGATGAGCTTGAGTCGAGGACGACTCCAATTCAAGAGGGGGAGGATGATGAGGACATCACTTCACATGATACACACATGCATCACCCTGATACAGACATGCACCATCAACCTACAATTCAATTACAGGGACCAATCACACGCGCCCGTGCCCGTCGCTTGAACCATGAGGTTAATTCTTTCCTTAGCAACTATGTTAATATTTGTTTGGACGGGATGCTACTGAATACTAGTGATATTTTGTTACTTAGGAACATGGGAGATGGAATAGGAGAGTTGGAGTTGAAGACGGAGTCGCACGGATGATTTGAAGTCAAGAATTAGCTGGTTCGGACTACATCAACCACCATGCACCAAAATGGGCGTAATTTCCTCATACTAAGTCCGATTGGCGCGTTCTTGGACTTTTTGGAAAGATGAGGAGAAGACGGATCTTTTGCCGTTGGTTTCGTCTCATTTGGAGTCTCGAGTCGTCCTATGTGTTTGAAACAGTCCTGCGTGACAGAATTGGGCCGAGTTGGAGGCCGTGTTGGCCCATAGTCCGAGTCTGTACGTCTTCTACAGGATGCCCACGCCTTATATACTCACGCCAACCGCCTTTAGGGTTAGGTTTTGCTTTGTTTGCATCTACACTTGTGTGTGTTGAGATCCCGCTCCTGCACCGAACCAATTGGCTGCTGCATCAGCGTTTGTGAAACCTCTCCTCTTCATAGTTTATCTGTGATTTGGCATTCGACTTGTGTTCTTCCTGTTCTTGCTTGTGTTCTTGGGTTCGCTTGCAGGAAATAGCCTTCATGGCGAGGTCAATCGCGCCTTGCATGGTTGATAACCAACGGATACGGTGGTGTAGCGATTGCAAGGTTTTGATCCGCCGGACCAGAGCCTTGGATCGTCAACGTCGAGATTCTCCACCAACCCAAGTTATCCTTACCTAGCGGAAGATCGGGACCAATCCTCCATTACCTTCTCTAGCACCACCAACCCCATGGAGGCTGGTGACTGGCTACGGACAATAGGGAATAAGTTGGATCTCCTGACCTGCACCGAACAGGAGAGGGTAGCTTTCGCTGCCCACCAACTCCAAGGACCCGCCGCAGAATGGTGGGACAACCTGCGTGAGACTCTTCCGGAGGGTCACGTCCATACTTGGACAGAGTTCTCCACCGCTTTCCACGCCGCCCATGTCCCCGACGACATTATTGCCCAAAAGCAACAAGAGTTTATGGACCTGCAACAAGGAAGCAGGTCCGTGACCGAATATCTGCATGAGTTTATTCGGCTGGCTCGATATGCGCCGGAGGAAGTCCGTACGGATACGGCCCGGCAGTCCAAGTTTCTCCAGGGGCTGAAGGACGAGCTTTATCTTCAGCTGGTCTCCGGATACTATGCCAACTTTTAGAAGTTGGTCAACAAGGCTATCATTCAGGAGACCGAGCAGAACAAGGTCGACCTAAAGAAGAATAGGATGATCGCCCACCCCAATATCACCCGCGCCCAGTTTATCGTCCCGCTCCACCCGCCAACAACTCGGGGGCAGGACACCGTCGCCCCGCTCCCGTCGCACCAGCTGCTCCACCCGCCCCCGCCAAGAAAGTAGAGGTCTTGCACAACAAGCACGACAAGCTCGTTATCTGCTTCAACTGCTGATAGTTGGGACACTACTCCCATCAGTGTCCACATCCCAAGCGTCTGCAAGGATTCGTGGCCAATCCTGTTGTCCGCGCCCGCGTCAACCACGTCTCCGCCGATGAAGCCCAGGCTGCACCGGAGATCATCATGGGTAAGTTCACCGTACATTCAGCACCTGCAGTGGTCTTATTTGACACTGGAGATACGCATTCTTTCATTTCAACAACTTTTGTGGAAAATATAACCTGAATAAATGCGAATTAGCTAGACCGGTACTGATAGACACCCCAAGCAAACAAACCCAAAGCCCACTCTTATAGTCCGAGGTATG